>MU691140.1:0-93292 GCA_026770625.1 Nicotiana glauca
GGTATTGACACTAACAGAATAAGGAGTCTCAACCAGTAAGCACATCCCCGGAGGTAAGAAGAGAAGGGTTTTCGGTACAGTTTTTATATACAATTCAAATAATATCAAAACGGTAAACATTTAGTAGATTAATCAAGAACATATAGGGAAATCAGATATAAACAAATACAGCAATTATTCTGAGCTAGAATTCTTAAACCCTGAACAGAAGTTCTGGGTGTATTTTCCCCAGCGGAGTCGCCAGAGCTGTCACACCTCCTTTTTATCGTTTACTACACCCCGTGAAGGGCATAATAAAGGAGTTTTTACACTTAAAGGACAGTCGAAATAGGATTCGTTATTAAGATTTCAGTGTCGCCACTTGGGAAATTTATGGTGTCCCAAGTCACCGGCTGGAATCCCGAATAGAGGAAAGGGTTTGACTCTGTTAACAGTCTGCGAACCAGAAATTCGGATAAGGAATTCTGTTAATCCGGGAGAAGGTGTTAGGCATTCCCGAATTCCGTGGCTCTAGCACGGTCGCTCAACTATTGTATTTGCTTTTATCTGATTTCTATACATACTCTATTTTTTATGTGTCTTTAATGGCCCGCTTTCATTATAGAAATTTTACAAGAATTGCAATGTCGTGAAAATATATTTCGGACCATACCGTACCAGTACGCCTGTGGCCTTTAACACATTTCAACTTCATTGAGATTTAGATTTGGGTCACATAAATGCACACCCGTATTTAAGAAGGTAATATTATTAAAAACCGTGCCTAAAGCATCTACGTATTTGTTAGCTTTGGGAAAGACCATGAAATTCGCTAAACGATCCTTCCACTTCTAAAATTTTATAAACAATTGTTGAGGGCCCCGCAATTGTACATTTTTATTTTTGGCAAGGCTCGTCTCATTTTTATTATTAAAGGTTATACCTAGCAGAACTAAGTTTTCTATTTTTGGTCTTGCATCTAAAAAAGAAAGAAAATCCTAGTTAATTATTTTAAGAACTATTTGAACATTTTATTATTTGAGTTCTCATATCTATTGTGCTTTGAGCATAACCTATATAAAGATATCATTANTTCACGTTCATCAATTATTTACCTACCAGTAGTTCTACATATTACTAAGACAGAATTCAAATAAGCAGCAATTTTAAAGTCAAATTAGACATGAATTGAATTATTAATGAAATTATTATCACTAAGAGTAAATCCGAAATTAGTGAAGTAATTGTTAGCTTTTTTCAATTGAAACTAGGCTAAAACAAATTAAAGCTTGCAAAACGATTTTTAAATCTCATTATAAACTGGCTATTTGTGATCATTTAAGATTTAACAACTTTCAGCTAAATCAAATTCTGATATTATTTCAAATTCACTATTATCCTTAATCTAATATAGAGATCTATATAATCCTATAGTTACATGCTTTAAATACGACTACTTTTACAGTAATAAACTAAAATATTGTAAAGTTCAAACAGTCCGAGTCTATAGTTTAGTTACATACTCAAACTATTCCTAATGAATACATGGACTTCTCATAGGATCAATTATAAAGTGAAAAACAAATTGAAATAACACATAATCATTTTTATTCTAACTTCATCGACTTGAATTACATCAGCATGTATAGAGTTGTACCTGAAAATAAAAGGAGATCAATGAGATTCTAATTTGAAAATCAAAAATAAGGATCAGCAGTAGAATTCAATCAGCAAATCGATCACAGCTCCAGAGTTAGCAGACTTAAACCCAGCAACAGTAACAGATCAACAGCAATAACAGCATATAAATTGACAAACAACACCAAATAAACTTCGAACTGATATGAGAAACTAATGTAACAGTAGAATCTTCGAATTACTTCTATTGTTTTTTGGTATTTTTATTTTGAATTTTGGAAATGAAGAGTTTCTGAAGGCTTAAAATTACAGAGATGATTCTAGAGGATTTCAGATTTTCCAAACTTATTCAAAGAGGCCAAGTGAGGCCTATTTATAGAACAAAAAGAGAGGGAAGTTTAAATTTCAGATTTTATCAATCAGTCCCTCTTTCATTTCAATTGAACCCCTATTATTTGTTAGCTAATCGATTTAAAACCCCTTATGAATACAGAATTAACCCTTTTTCCCCCTATCTAGAATGTTCTATTCCTTTGTTTTTACCCTTTACCCCCACTTCTGACTGGTATTTTATTGCATTACCCTTTTATTGACCACATTACCCCTAGCTCCTAAATTTTATTACAATTAAACCATTTTTGTATTCCCAAATCACCCTTGAACCCAAATCCTATTTACCCCTTGCCCTTATTGCCTTTACCCCTTTATCCCTTAGATTATCAACCCTGATTTAATCATACTATAGGATTTAACAAACTAATTACCAAAACTAATCAGAATCAATTAATTACTTATACGAAGATCAAACGGCTATAAACCAATTAGACTAACTAAACTAGCAATTATCCAAAATCAATCACTAATTAACAAATTCAGAAACTAAAACAAACACAATTATATCTACTGTAAATAAAAAAGCATAAACAGAAATCAAAATCAATGATAAAAATTTAAAATTTTTAGAAACTAATCAAACATTTAATTCTTATTAAACCCTAATTAATATCAAAAGTCAACACAAAAATAGCATTGAATCAGATGGTCTAAAAAGAATATCAAGAATCAGAGATGGGAAACACACATGCATACAAAAAATAACAAGAAAAATCAGAAAAGAAAGAAGAATGAAATACTTAGCTTTTTTCGTCATTTCTCTGCTTTTCTTTTCCTTATTTCCTTTTTAAAGAAACAACTCCGGTCGTCCAGGGGCCTTGTATGGCCTTTTCTTGAAATTTTAGTCGCCGACATACTCTTCTTGAACATTTTTGAAGTTTTCTGGTGATATTTGGCACTCAAGGGCTTCAGATTTGGGTTAAGGGTGTCAAGGGGTGTTTCTGGTATGATTTTGGCTTGTTTTGGGTGAAGGGTTGTTCGCCGGAACTACGGTTCTGGCGATGTTTATTTGAAAATTCGAGAGGAGGGGGACTTATTCGAGACAATAAAGGTGTAGGGGTGGGAAGAGGACGTTGAGAGGTATCTGGGGTATTAAGGGAGGAGGGTTTGGCATACTTGCCGTCTCCCGCCGGTAGGGTTCCGGCGGGCTATGGGAGAGAACGAAGGGGCGACTAGGGTTTGTTAGGGAAGAAGAAGAGGGAAATGTTTAAGGGTGTAATTTTTTTTGTGTATTTAAAACCCTTTAATGAACTGAGACCATTGGATCTAATAAACCATCGGCTCAAATTCATTTATCGTTTAACGGCACCGTTTCATTTAATTGACGATTTAATCCTGGCCATTGGATTGATTAAACTATCAGTTCAGATTAGCGTTATTACACGACGCCGTTTTTTTATTATGTGGCCTTCATCACATGACCGTTGGATCAATTGAATGAACGTCTCAGATCCTTTTACTTAAACGGGGTCGTTTTGGTATAGAATGGGGCAGTCTTTTTGGTCCTGGGCGATTGCCTCTAATTTGGGTCATTAAATTTGGCCCAATTGACAATTCTTTGTATTTTCCACATTTTGTATTTTTACAATTATTTTCACTTGTATGTATTTTTTTTATTGTATTATTTTTTGTATTATTATTTTCAGTATTTCTTTTTTCTTTTTGTATTTTTCTGTATTTTCTTTTTCTTTTATATTATTAAACTAATTAATTTCTATTTTTATGATAATTTTTTAATTAAAGCGTAAAAAATACCATTTTTTATTTTTCTTTAAAATGAATTAATACTAAAATTGTAAAATTAAACCCCTAATGTATGTGTATATTTTTTGTATTTTTATATATATATTTTTTTAATATGAATTAAAATGTAACAATTAACACCAATTTCAACAAAAATCCACAAAAAATGATAAAATAATAAAGAAATCATTTATTTGAATCTTTTGGAATAAAATTGCTTAGGGTAAAAATCACGTGCTCACACTATGTGATCGAGTAAGATGTATAGGCATGGTGATGAGTATCTATACATTGGTGTCTAGCATGACCGTCAGTCCTTATAGTGTGATTATCATGACTTGGTTTTGAACTCCGTGATTATTGGAGGATTTCTATATGTTATGAATAACATGTGAACGGTGATACGATTACTTGATTCTTTGGAACGTTAACTCAAAATAGTAGAGTGGGTTATAAGATAAGAAAAGTAAGAAAGAGAAAGCGTTGTTGATTATTCCCTTGCTGGGACGTTTGGTTGAACTTGTTGGATTCTTTCCCTTGCCGAGATTTTGTCAAATATTTGCTTATTTTTATGTCCCTTAATTGTGACTGTTGTTTGGGAAGTCATACTGTTAAATGATATTGAGGATCGGTTTGCACGCCGCAATAATGAAACATGAAGGTCGGGTTGCGCGCCGCAACAATGATATGGGTCGGGTTGCACATTGCAACAGTGATCATTATGGGTCGGGTTGCACGCCGCAACATTTATTAATACCATGTATTTCTATTGAGTATTGATTCCTTGTTTATTATGAATCTAGCTGCTTTAGTTTGTTACTCGGGATTACTGTTATTATTGTATCTCCCCATAGAATGTTTCCCCCTCCCATGTTGTTAATTGCCGTGTATTCGATTTCTGCTATATATTTATAACTGCACAGGTTTATGTGGTGGCCAGTCTAGCCTCGTCACCACTTCGCGGGGGTTAGGCTATACACTTACCAGCACATGGGGTCGGTTGTGCTGGCGCTACACTTCTGTGAATTTTTGCACAGGTCTAGGTTTTGAAGAGCAGCGGCAACATTAGTGCGGGAGTAGGCTTTCATTTTTACGAGACCGAGGTAGCCTTGTAGGAGTCCGCAGGCCCAACGTCTCTTCTTTATGTTCTCTTTTAGACTGTTGCCTTATTGTTTTTGAGACGGAAAACTTATATTTTTCTTTTAGACCATTGTATTTAGTATATTCTTAGTAGTTCGTGAGTACCGTGACACCAAATATTGGGTAGAGGCTATTAGTGACTGTTCCGCTTTATGATTCGTAATTATAAATCAGACTTCTGCTATTATTCTTGTTAAATTTCATGTTCTATATTGATGCTGTAAACTGTTAAAGTAATTGTCTAGTAATGAAAGGGTAAATAAGTTGGCTTGCCTAGCTACCACGAGTAGGCTCCATCACGATCCCGATGGTGGGAAATCCGGGTCGTGACATCTAACAAGTGTTGGGAAACTAGCACAATGAATTCACTAACTAAGGAACACAATTAACACATGTTGTGGCGGTGTAAAGAGGAAATAAACATTTGTTATGAGCTGGACATGCTTCTGCTATATTAACTCCCAAACTGCAATACAATACCACGTCATGAGAAACCACCATACTAGGAACAAAGTGAGCTACTTACTGCAGGATGTCCCAAGTGGACACAAAAGTTATAACAAGATGGCGACACAAGTTCATCCTATGACGAGGATGTAAGGATATCAATTTTTTTTCCATAGAGACTTTATGTACACGATGACCATTTCAATTGACATGCACTCATGTGATATGTGTTAAGGTATGCTCTTATATTACTAGACATTGTGAAACTTTCATGATGATACTTGCAAGAGAGTAGAGTGATTGTTCAAACCATATAAGCCATATACATAAGCAAGTAAAAGAGTGACTCGAGAAGGATCGCAACACTAGGACGCTTTACATGGAACTTGACACCACATAGGTAAACTTTACACGGTGCATGCATAGGCACAAATGAGCAGACATTGTCCATAAAAAGATTTTGTAAGAAGTTCATCGGATGTAGTCCCCTGTTGAAAATTTAGTAAAGAAAGTGGGAAATATTAATCCTAGAGTTATAAATCCATTCAAGGACGTATTTATAAAACTTAATTCCGCAAGAGGATGTAAATAAGAGAATTTGTGATAAAGTGGATTCAAGAATAATACGTCTCCTTCAAAGAGTAGGTACACACAAGTTTTTGTGACTCACATCTTATTAAGACCATGTTTACGAGGACACTTCAATATGGAGGTAGGTATACAACAAGTAGAAATTTTGTGTTGTTCATATCGATGTACTAAGGAGTGACTTACCTAGTGACTTTAGGTTGACAGGGCAATAGCTTAATCAATACCCCTCGACTCCACATCCCTAATGTACGTAGATAAGATACTGATATACTACATAATCTGGTGGTACAGAGACGTTAATAGGATTAAGGGTACTCCCCTTAGCAACAAGTTCTACCAATGCCTCCAAGGCTCGATACATTCATTTAACAAACTCTTGGCAATCTCCCTCAGATTCAATGGTGGGGTTAATCCTTCCTTACTGCTTCCAAAATCATGAATTACTCATCTTGAGATTAAGACATAGAATGGAAATTAGCTCCCTATCTTGAGCTCTACTTCACGATCTGGAGTATCAAATAAGGGTGAAATTCCCAAATATCCAAATAGCCTCCAACTTATAGATGTGGTCAACTACACACCGATAAGAAGGACTCTACTAGACACGGCTTTGAGATATTCTAGGGAACTTTAAACCCATAGGCTCTGATACCAAGTTTATCATGCCCAAAAAATCGAAGAGTACGACCGGCGCTCAATCGAGTAAACCCGACCGAGCAAGCATGTTAGGCTTCATTCTACCCAAACTAATTCATGAATAAATAGGAGATGGACTCCATTAATAACACATAGTAAGTATTTCATTAACAACTTCCATTTCATTTCCATTAACAACTTAAGTCGTAATTATAAAAATATTACAAGTTTTATAAATCTTTGCCAAACATCAATATTTCCACTTCAATTCAAATACCTGACACTAACCACAACCTGTCTATGGAGCCTCTAAACACAATTGAAGAGTAATGTAATATAGAAATGCCGGTAACAAGGCTCCAGCTGCACCTCAAATACAAAGTACATGATAAACAGATGAAACAAGACCCCGAAATGAAGTGAGGCTCACCAAGTTAGCTGAAATGATTATGCGGCACTAGTGCGACCAACACTGCCTGTTATAGAAACATCTACATCCATTTAAAGATGTAGCGCCCCCGGCAAAAGGGACGTTAGTGTCATCGAATAGCACTAGTATGTATAACTAAACGCCATCTAGTTAGAAAGAACTTTCATACAAGAATAAGAAATCACAAGTATAACTCAAAATTTTAAACGATCACCACATCATCAAAGAAAAGAATCATACAACTTTCGCATCATTTTTCCATAGCTTTTAGTTTAGGGCATTTTCACACTATTCATCATTTGTTCACAATACCACCACTATCTTGAGCGGAGTCCGATCTCAACCCGATCACCTAGGTCACCTTATTTGAGACATATACTTCTATCACAATCTCATTTTCCCTTTTTTGGAATTCATTCACAATACCACCGCTATCTTAAGCAGAGTCCGATCTCGGCCCGATCAGCTAGGCCACCTTACCATGGCGTTGTTCCCTTCTCATTAATAATTTTGTTTCACATGTATCATTTTATAAGCACATAGGGCCCCAACTTATCACATCATTCTTGGCACTAGGCCGCAACATTTTATATCATTCCCAATTTCAAAGCTTTGCCATTTAGGACAGTAGGTACATAAGAGCAATTTAAATTGTAAGCATAGATAAGACTTCACATAGATGGCACAATATATGCAGCTTCAATCCCAATTTAAGGTCTAAGAATTTCAATACATAATTCATATATTTTGCCCCTTTCAAGTTATCAAGATAGCACATTGATCATGTTGAGACACATCTTTCACGCATAGAACGTTACAACACCAATCATGTAAAATAACAATCGATGCAAAAACTCAACTTTAATCTTGCCATTTTCACACAAACACTGATAAAGATCCATTTCTAAAAGACGGGGTTTTAGCCAAACATATCTCAAAGAGCTTTCCATTAAGTTTTTAAAATACGCCAACACCTCTAGTAATAACAATCTATGAGGAAATAGCGGAAATCAATTAATAATTAGGAAGATTACCCATGGTGTAACTCTCTTAGGAATTTCATCGAACACCTAACAAATGAAGTAGACTACAAGGTTATAAAATGGAAATTCCTTCTTCCCTTATCCAATTCCATCAAGAACTACCCAAATTAGTTCATTAATCCTATATACTATAGCTTAGTGTCATATGCATGGACTATTTTTAACCACACAATATATTTTTGAGCACATAATCTCATATATGAAATATTTGAAGCAGGACATATCCAGAAGATAGTGAGCTAGAGATTATCATGCTTGATTCTTGAGGGTTTGATGTGATGTATAGTCTCGAGTCATGAGTAGGTTGAAAGATCTTTCAGGTTGTTTAATCCTGGAATGAATTAGGTCCTTTTGCATTGTTGGTAAGTTCATATCTAGGAAGATTAAGTTATTGCATAGTAGTTGCAACTGTGAGTGGGTAGATGTCAGTTCGGGGGCTAAGTATGTGGTTTATAACCTGTAATGTAAGCTGCAGATGTGTGACTTTTTATAAGGTTGTGTGAAGGCTTTGTTTTCTACCAGTGGGGTGTAGTTGTGTGATTTGAGTTTGGATCGGTTGTAATAGTTGACCTGTCCATCACAAGAATGTACGCGAGGTTTCCTGATGATTTGAGGTATTAGAGGGTTTGTGTTACATGAGCTTAAGAGGGATTGAGTTGAATTTCAGTTTGGGATTACGGCAGTAATAGAGCATGTGTATTATTATTTATTTAATGTTTTGTTCTATGTCTTTTAGCCGGGTGAGGGAATCTACTATTGATGATTTGATTGCGTGGTTAAGCGTTGTACGAGTTTTGGTCTAAGGAATACTTGTGGATCAGTTATGGCTTGTAGAGGTTGGTTTCAAGGATGACTTGAGTAGGGAATTTCTGGGTTCATGGTGTATTGCACTTTATAGGTATATGAGAATCATGGAATAAATTTGAATTGTTATTCGTGAGAGATGTAATACGCATGGAGTATGAATTTACTCGGTTGCTTAGAGGCGTGGATTACTTATTTAAGTGTTACTGTACTAATAGGGTAGGTTGTTCAGCCATTTGTGAGGTGCAATTGGGATTTGAGCAGAGTGGATTACTCTCAAGAAGGTTCTAATGAATTCAAAATTTATATGTAGTAATTGAGAATTTTTCGAATTTGTAAATGGCTAGAATTTGAGATTTACATTGGATGGTGTCGAAACTCATGATATTTATATATTATTTTGGATTTTACATTTCAATATTAGAGGGTGAATGAAACAGCTTTAAAAGGTTTTTTCAGAGTAGGTGGTGAGGTTATGCCGTTATTGGGGTGCTTAAGAGGCAATACAATGGCTTATGGGCCTAGGGCAATATGGTTTTATGCTAGGATATCTTGTGGTAATGTTTGGGTAAGGATAGTGGTGTTTCCGCAAGGAGAAGTGTCAAATCGAGGGTAATACAAAAGGAACTCAAAGAAATAAGACAGTTTGATAGTAGGTTGGATCAACACGATAGTGGGTATGATCAATTTTTTGGGTACTTATGATGTGGTAAGACTCTACATGTGTTTCATGGAAATGCTCTTAGGTTTTGGCGATCGGCGTTGCTTGGTTAAGTAAGAGGGATTCGATTTTGATAGATTGGTTATGAGCAAATTGATTTTAAAGAGTTCTCGATGATTTCTATCACAGTTTAAGGTGTTCCTACTGGCATGAGGAATATGCTGCATGTTTGAATTTTCTCATGTAATATATGATCAAATGTAAGGTTTCTAACTAATCAGGTGTGTATTTTGTTGGTGACCTAGAGTTGATTATGAGATCCTAGCACTTTTCAGATGATGGTATGATTGATGCGGTGTGTTGTATGGGATTAAGATATGCATATGCAAGGTCACGTGTCAGTTTTGAATGCAAGGTCATGACTTCTTAAGAAACACGGACGGTTTCAGATGACTAGGTGAATGATATTACTATTTGTTATTTCTCGAGGAGACCGTACATTTAAGAAGGTGCACTGTGTTTTGACTTATGGATGCTTTATTGATTTTGCGGTGCTCTCCTGGTTGATTGATTGCTAATATTTAGATTTTACTGTATGACATGAATGAATTATAGAAGTATTCCTCGTGGGATGATCCTGTATGATGGATATTTTAGACATTCAGACGGTAGAGTTGGGATCAGATATGGTGATTCATGTGGTCTATGGATTTGGAGACTGGGCGTTGTCAGAAGCAGGTTGTTTCGTGGTTGTGGACTGTGAAGGTGTGTCCAAGGCTATAAAAATTATAATATATGTTATGGTTATGTCATTGTGTACTTTCGGATGGTTAATTATCTATTCGGGGATGATCGGATGTGATTTGGGGGCCCATTGGTAGGCCCAATAAGGATGTGTATTCTAAATCGACTTGAATTTGTTGACTCTGACCTACTATTTTTGAGGTATGTGCCATTTGGTTAGAATTGATTTTATTCATATATGATATGTTCTATGTGTTATCCTTCTATGATACGAGAGGTTGTGATTTATGGTTATATGCACGCATGATTTGGTTCGGTTTGTGCCTTATAGTGGACTTCCTGTGATTTGCTGATTGGGGTGTAGAATGGTTTATTGTGCCTTGGTTATGGTCCTTTCGAGTTTTGGTATTGTGTTAATCACTTCTCTATGGTTATGGTCATGCACCTTGGGTACTTGATGTTGAAATATACATGGTTGTTGATTTTGAGCATTGTGGCCTGAGGTATTTCATATAGGCTACTGTTTGGATAGGGTCATGCACTGTAGCTAGGTTATATCGGGATGTAATCCTTTGTGTTAGATTCATGTGTCTTGTTTCCAGTATGTATGATGGATTCGTAGCATTACGATTGTGGTGGTGCTTCTTGAGCTTGCGGGACGGTTCTCTTATATGAGTCATTTTCCATTTTGGGTGCATTTGAATTGCTGCATATTGGTGCACGGATTCAATGGCCTGTGCCCCTGGGTAGTATTGGTGTGGCATGTTAGTAGAGTAGCTTGTATTTGATGAGATAAAGTCTTTGGGCCTGAAGCAATTACTATCAGATTTGATTATAGTATGTACGGAAGAATAATATGGGAAGTCAGGTTAGGACTTGTCTTTGTTTCTTGTTGGACGACAGAGAGCTTCATGACATTTTGATCTGATAAGTGGTTAGGAGTTTTTGCATGTTTCATTCATCAGGGGCATTGTTCAATGATCCAGAACAACATTTTATTTGATATGGGGTTTGTTACTAGTGTCGAGTTGGTTATCAAGCAGCTATTGTAGTCGGAAGTTATTACTATGAGTATTTGAGTTATGTGGTTTATCATGTGATTATTGTTTACCATGAAAATGGTTACAATAATTAAATTTGTAAATGGGATTCTATAAATACGTTATCTATTCCCAAGCTAGTTTGTTAGGGCATTTAGTGCTAAAACGTGAAGTATAATGACGGAAAGCGAGTTAAGCAAGGTAGTAATCAACCAGTAAGGGGCTGTTGCCCGGGCATAAAACTAGCCTGCAGACACCTTAGGGCCGAGATTCGAGCTTATCTCGGGCTATCAAGGGGAGTCGGTAAGGGGATAATAGGCAAAAATATAGCTAAGCAAGGCTCTATTTTATCAATATTGAGCAAAGTAATGAAGAAAAACTAGGAAGACGATAAATTGCTAAGGTGACCTCGAGGCCGATGAAGATAGAAAATTTTAGAAGAAAGAGAGAGAAAGAGCGAGATATTATTGCATTTTCGGAGAAGTGGAGCAACATCAACTCGGCTACATGTACATGGGTATTTAAAGAGTAAAAAGATGGGACGGATTGATGCAAGGTCTCATAGTAGGCTCTAGATAAGCTGGGCCTGTTAGACGTAGCCATGTGCCTAGGGGGCTCTTCCTTCTATCCTGACCTTGGACCCTGTTTCTCTCAAATCGGGCTCCGACGAGCCCCAAGACTGAGAACTCGATCGCTGTCTCCCACCCTCGGGGTCTCGGGGCAAGCTTCTGAAATGTTTTGACAGCAAAAAATCAAGTTTTCGGATTTTGCCACATACAGATAGTCTCCGCATTTCCCATATCGAAGTGATGGGAAATGATTCAAACACTTGACTCCTCGAGCTCCTTTTGGAGATATTATGCTGGTGATTCAGATCGCAATGCAATATTTGGTTATAGATGGTTCATCTCATAGATTCCTGCTCGATATTCTATCATTTCCACTCCACAAGGCAAAAGTACTGACGTTGATTCACCTTTTCAAGGAAGCAGTAATTGCATTTGCCAGTCAATCTTCCTGAGCCTCGATGATCTTGTCATTTTTCCTCTATAAATAAGGGTGTTTTGGCATTGTTCTTCCCAACTCAATACTTCTGCTGGCATGCTTGACTCTTCCTTCTCATCATCTTATTTTGCCTTTGAACAATATAATGGAAGCTTTCGATCTCAAGGCAGTTTAGAGGAGTTCCTTCGGACTGCATCGTAGCCTTCTACCGGGGCCTCCATTCGTTGAACATAAGCGGATTGTCCCATTATTATTGTAGTTGCCGGTATGTCGGCCCTTGCTGCTGCTGTTGGCCCGAGGAGGTGATGGACCAGGGATCGGTCTCTACTTAGCGTAGATGGCTATTCGGATTATGCACTGCTTCTTAAAAGGGGACCCGGAATATCCATCGTTGCTCACCTTCATACCTCGGCTCGATGTGGAACTCTGCCCCGAGCCGGGGGCTTGCATGGCTTGAGGAAATCACAAGTTAGGATTACAACATATACACAGAGGGGACTCTCTAAAACCCGTACACAACCCACACTAGTGTCTTTGGAGCCTCTAAAGATACAACACATAAGCATGACTATGTCGGCAACAAGGCCCCGGCTATACCTCAAAATGAAAGAAAACTGTAATTACAAAAGATACATCATGAAGCCCCATGGAAGAATAAGTGGCTCACCGAGACTTCAAGTAGATGAACGCTCCGCTACACACGGTCTGCACTGTCCGCTATGGGGCCACCTACAATCATGACACGAATGTAGCGCCCCCGACAAAAGGGGCGTCAGTACATTTGAATTGTACTGGTATGTATAACTAAACACCATTTTATCAAATAGATACAAGCAATTAATACGGCAAATCAAAGAAACAATTCATATAATTCTTCATACAATTTCCACAACATCGATTAAGGCAATTCCATCACATGTTCACCACTGTTCTCATCACCACCACCATCTCAAGCGGAGCCCGGTCACGACCCGACCGACTAGGTCACCTCATGGGAGGCATTACTTTCAATCAATATCTTGTTTCCCTTATACGGGATTCAATATCAGCACATTTCCACCATGTGTGCGGCATGGTGTCCGATCACGACCCGATCGGCTAGGTCACCTCATTGGAGGCATTACTCGATTCTCATTTGTCAACACCTTCAAATCCTTATTCCATACATATCATAACAATTTCTGGGCACTCAAGTCCACCATCATCACATCATTGCCCCTTTTCAATACTAGTTTATAAGTTGTGATCATAGACACGTATATCAAGGATATTTCAAGTTGCAATCACAAATAGTGAGCACATAGCTAGCATGAATAATTCTTTGTTTCAGTGTCGGCTTATAGCCCAAGTATTTCAACAAATAATTATACTTTTCATCATTCTCTAATTATCAAGATTGGCACGTTGTTCACATTGAGGCACATCCTTCACGAATATGTATAGATATATGTAAATCAATTAATTTCACAATAACAATCAATATACTAGCCAATTCAACTCTTACCACACGTCCGTAAGCACCAACGGAGCTCGATTTCTAATAGAAGGGGGTTTTAGCCATACATACCTCAATAAGGTTGTTCCTTACTCTTTTCAAATTTTTCGGAACTCTTAGAGCTTCAATCTATTGAGCAAGAAATTTTGAATTAAAAATTGAGAATTAGAGACGAAACTGAAGTTCTAGCTTGGCTTGAGCATATCATCAAACACTAAAGGTGCATTGTATCATAGGCCCCTTTTTGAGAGGAATTTCTATTATGTTATACCCCCAATTGCTTCCTTTTTAATTTTACTACTTTCCAATACTCTAAGGTGGCATGAATGCAAGATATTTATTCTCATACCCATGAATTACTTCCCTAATAGCCCCATATGGCTAGTATACAAATATGAGCTGAGGTGATGGAGCCTTACATCTTGGGATGAAGATTCAGGAGCCTTTCCTTGATTTTCTTCAATGGTTTAGCCCAATCTTATAGAATAATTTGATGAGACACTTTCCCTCTCTAAGGAACCTCTTACTCTCTCTAGAATTGCTCAGATGAATGCTAAAAATGAGCTAATACACCGGTTATATCGACAGGGAAGTCGGGTTAAAAATTAAAAAATTGGAGCCCCGAGTCAACTATGTTGTCGCATCTGCGACCGCAGAATTAACATGCGGTCCGCAATGCTCGCCTAAAAACTAAATATTCTGACTCAGTCTGCGGTAATAATGCGGTCCGCATTCGTGTTCTGCGGTCACAAAGTGTACCGCAGAATTGACCTTCGCAAATTCAAAGAAAAATATGCGACGACTTATGCGGTCCGCATTTTGATTATGCAACCGCATTTCGACCGCATTTCTGACTTCAATTTTAACCAACATTCTGCCTCACTCTGCGGCAGGTCTGCGGTCCGTATTTCAATTATGGGACCGCATTCTAGACCGCATTTCTTGCATTTTTATAGAAACTTATTCTTGAATTTTTAATACATCATTCAATCCAAAAAGGTCTGTGCCGCGAAGCATATTTACTAATTTCTAACAAGATCCTAACTTGGCACCACGAGATCCGGGTTTTTGAGTCGGAATTTCACGGGGCCTTACAATTCTTGATCTTCGAAGAGCTGTTGTGTTATTTCATCCCTCCCTGCTCCCTGGTTCATCTTTTTTGAGGATGTCAAAGTGGAGAGCTAAGACAGGGCTTCCGAGGCCACATTCGGGAGATATTTCCTTTGAGGTCGCGCGATTGAGGAAGATGGCTTTTGGATGTATCGATGCCGAGGAAAATTTCCGATCGGTTAAATCAGGACCCGTACCTTTATTATATGTACCCTTCTGGTTTTTTACTTCCATGTAGAGACCCTTTGTGTGTTTTTCTAATCATATACCGTGACCCCTCAGGGGCTATTGTACACAAATCTTTCATAAATAAGAATTTATTTTGCTGACTTCTGCTTCCCTTACTTTGTTTTATATTTGTATGCTCTTACACCCTTCAGGTCTCTTTCAATGCCTTCTTTTGTTTGTTGGTCGTCGAAGTTTGTAGTGAGAGTTCGTCCCGGTCTCCAGCTAATTGGCATGGCTCTCCCCCGAACTTATTATCGTATTTCGAATTGATGGCGGACCGATCGGATAAGTTCGAGCTGTCCAGGCCTGCTAATTTGTTTAGAGATCAAGTGTAGAATTTCGGGGCCTTCGGGAATGTTATCCCGGATAAAGGTCATCTTCGGGTGCCCGGGGGGACCTATTTGATCTTGATGTAGATAACCCTTTTAGAAAGTATAAGGTTGACTTCAGCTGACGAGTTTGGCTGTGTTTGGGCGCTTCTTTGGGCCCTTGTGTAGCTTTGGTGATTGGAGCTTCCCGGGTTTACTCTTCTGGAGAGGTGATCACGAGACCAAGCGCTTGCCTTGCATCTAGTACCGCCATTTTGGAGCTCATTGAGGACCTATTTCTTGACGTCGGGGGCTCCCGATGTGAAATGCTGCCTCGAGCATGGAGATAATACAGTGGCCCCTTGAGTCTTGACCTTAGATGGAGGATGTTTATTGGATCATGTATCAACCCGTCGATTTGTATCGAGGCCGTGGCCTTCCAGAGCTTACCTCGAGCAGGCAACTCGCTGTTGCTTCTTGCATACAAGTGGTGCGGCTTTGGCTTTTTTGCGAGACTTTATTATTTTTGGGTGGTTGTACTTCTGGTTCAGCATAGGGCTCCTTATCTCTTAAAGTGAGAAAAGTGTTGGTTCTCGTCCAAGGATTATTTTGTCAGTTTTACCATAGTCATGGCAACCACTTGGGGACCGGCATGGCAAAGAGCGAAGAATTCTACTCCCGGCACTCAAGAGTCAAAGGATTTCTCTCTGGAGACGATATCCTTGACAAGAGAGGAACACCTGGAGGTGGCGAGGTGATACTGTGGGTGGAGCGAGTGGGTGACACTGTGGGTGATTTCCCAAGATGTAGGCATCGCAGACTCAGCTGATGGGTTATTGAATGTGCACCTATACCCTTTTGCATTTGGTTCCCCTGGTAGGGTGGTGTTTGACTTTTGCTTCAAGTATCGGGTTACCTTGGTGCAGATTCATCTGTCATTCTGGCGAACGGTGCTGATGATAAGATTCTTCAGAGAAAGACGGGATTGAGTTCACGTTCGTTCATCTCATCAGGCTATATCGGCCTTTTTAGCATTGAAGAATGTTAACCCTGGGAGGTCGTTCGTCCACGCCCTTCGTTTTTAACGACGAGGAGGGCAGATGGGCCAGTTGGTTCATCCGAATTTAGACGACCGATATTATTGCTATGGAGTTTTTTCCATTTCTCAAAGGGTGGAATCATGCACGTGAGTGAGGCGAGTTGTCGCTCTTTCAGACTTTGCTCATAGTAGAAATCAACTAAACAACAATGTTATCTCCCTTGTTGCAGCAACTTCGTGGACCCCGGGCGGAGTACATGATCTGCCCGGCTGGGTTCGGAGGCTGGTGACCCATTCGTTTTGCGATGAACGCAGGTGGCGAGCTATGTCTCGCATCAGGTGGGGAACGGAACATAAAGGTACGTGCGTACATTGGTTTTCCATGCTGGCATATACCCGAGATAACATTTTCCCATCTCGTCTGTACTGTATTCACCGTTTGCAGATATCGAGTGGTTCCTTATAGCGAGGCAACACTTTTTTGGAGAGAAGTTGGTGTCATCGGCCTCCGGGCCAAAGGATGATAACAATAAGAGGGACCAAAGCTTGCAATGCGAAGAAGCCTTAGGCGGTGCTGGTCGGGCTCCCATTTCTGAGGACAGGGCATCGCCCGAGTCTGCTATTCCCAAAGCACCTGATTCTCGACCAATGGATCATTTGAGTGAGCACATCGTGCCCGGGGCCAACTCTTCTATGGTCGCAGGGACAGGATCAACATGAGCGTGTTCTGATTTGAAGGAAATCAGTTCTCTTCACTTTGTGGTGTGTTTGTGCATAGTTTCCTTGTATCCCACATCTTCCTCCTCTCATTGAATCTTTCTTGCGCATTTTTGCAATAGGCTTATGTCTGAGCTGTTCCGTCAAAGGGCCAAGTTTTAGAGGATTCTGGATGAGGGAGAATCCCTTAGGCTTATTTGCAAGGAGAAGGAAGTTGAGCTACTGCATTGGCGATATGAGGTGCACCGGAGCTTAAACAATGAGACCTATTTGATGGAGCTAGTAATTTCCTATAGTGAGTGCTTTGTTTCTTTCTAACCTTAAGGCTAATTTCCTCTTTCCCTATTAGTTTCATAAAAAGGAAGAGGCCTTGGAGTACCTTGTTAAGGCCGCTAGCGAGGAGCTAAGGGCACCACGGGATCTGGGTTTTTGAGTCGGAATTTCACGGGGCCTTACATCCTCCCCCACTTAAAATCATTCGTCCTCGAATGAGGATCAAGGTTCACTTATTAATAGTGTTAGTGCAATCTTTTTCTTATTTACAACCCGGAACTGGTTGACAGTCTTCCAATTTAGCTAACTCCCTAAATTTTCAAAAATTTCACCAGAGTTCCCTTTGTATTTAGGCCTTATCCACCTATCAGAGAGCCCCAAAAACACACCATAACACCATAAACATATTTGCAAAGCATAGTATAACTGGCACAATATCAACAATGGCCATGTAGTCAACCAGATTACTAAAAGAGGATGGTTATTACATGATTATTAAAACAAGTGTGGTTATTACACAATTCTAGCCAACACATATGATTTCGAAGGAGCTGAACAAATAGAAATTATTACATGATTATCCATACAAGTGTGGATACTTCTTTTTCATTTCATCCTCGGCTTCCCAAGTAGCTTCCTCAACGTGCTGGTTTCGCCATAATATTTTTACGGATGCAATCTCCTTATTCCTTAGTTTTCGAACTTGCCTATCAAGAATGGCAACTGGGACCTCTTCATATGATAGCCCTTCGTTTACTTCAATAGTCACTACGGGCACAATGGAGGACGGATCCCCTACCACTTTCCTTAGTATAGACACATGGAAAACCGGGTGTACCAATGACATCTCGGGCGGCAACTCGAGCTTGTATGCCACCTGACCAACTTTCTGAATAATTTTGTATGGCCTGACGTACCTTGGGCTTAACTTCCCTCTCTTCCCGAATCGCATGATACCCTTTGTCACACCTCCTTTTTCTACTCAACCGAGGTCGCTTATTTATTTTCACCTCGGGAAGGGACATAATAAGAGGAAGGAGTTTTTCCAGTTTAAGGACAGTCAGAACGGGATTAGTTTATTTTAATTTTTAGAGTCGCCACTTGGGAAAATAATGGTGTCCCAAGTCACCGGTTTAATCCCGAACCGAGGAAAGTTTGACTCTGTTACAGTCTGTGAACTAGAAATCCGGATAAGGAATTCTATTAATTCGGGAGAAGGTGTTAGGCACTCCTGAATTCCGTGGTTCTAGCACGGTCGCTCAATTGTTGTATTTGATTTTATCTGATTTCTTTATATGTTCCATTTTTACGTGCCTTTATCAATATTCCGCTTTATCACTTTTAAAAGAATTGCAACTTCATGAAAATGCATTTCGGGCCGCACCGTACCAGTACGCCTGTGGCTTTTAATACACTTCGACTTTGTTGAGATTTAGATTTGGGTCACATAAATGTGCACCCGTACTTGAGAATGTGTACTATAAATCGCGCCTAAAATAACTACATCTTGTTAACTTTGGGAAAGACCGTGAAATTTGCTAAACGGTTCTTCCAAATCTAAGTGTTTTATAACAATTAATTGAGGGCCCCATGCATTTTTATTCTCAAACGAGGCTCATCTCATTTATTTTAAGAGGTCAAACCTAAGGTGTGCTACATTTTCTACTATTGTTTTTGCCTTACCAAAGTAACAAATAATGCTGCTTAGCTGTGATTTGTATTTTTATTTTATTTACATCCAGGCCTTCGTGTGTTTTGGGCCTTAAAATCTGGCCAGTGAAGAACAGAGCACAGCTGTGCTCAGGGCTAATTGTAGCCCAGTTCATATACATTGATTTGTTCAAATAAGCAATGAAGCTATTGCTACTGGATTTGGGCCTTTATGCCTGAATCAGGCCTATATTACTAACGTGAATCCAAAAACAAGCACAAATATTATCACTAATCTAATAATGGACTTACACGGTCATTATAATTACATATTATCAGATATTAATCAAGGCAATAACACTGAACTCTTATTTGAACATTACTGTTTTGTCTTATTCAAATTAACTACACCTATTTTTTAAACGATCCACAGATTAACTATCATTCAAAACAGATTTCTACTATTATTTATTAAGTGAAATGCTACATATTCAAATGCAGAATTGAATTAATACTTTGTTCAATTAGAAATATTAAAACTAAAATACAGAAAACTTATTTGAATTGAAGTACAAATTCGTTCATATTGAAGCAGTCATTTTATACTCATTATTGAAAACTCATTACAATTTTTCTTACATAGCATGAATTAATCTGAAGCATACCATATTAACTAATCAAAATTTGAATCTGAAGAACTCATGCTTTTACTTATTAAAACTGACTAACACAAACTAAGGATAACAAACGAATTTTTAAAATTTCATTTCATTTTTTTCTGATTTGTAACAACTGAAGATCCAAAACCTCAATCAAAACAGACTTTAACATTTTGTTTTCAATTTTTCTAATCTCTAATCTAATGTGATTGTTTTTCTATTAATGTACTTCACATGTGATTTTCTACGTGATATTTAAACTAAGCTACTTAAAATAAATTAATAGTCCGAGTCCACAGTCCAACAGTCCAATAGTTCAACTATACATACGATTCACCTAACGAATACACATGAATCTACCTTATTCTATATCTACAAAATCAGCAGAATCAAAAACTAATGAAATCAGTCAAAAAAATTTCCATATCTTCAAATTGTGACTACATATTCGAGTTTCAGAAGTGTACCTGGAAAGGTGAAACAAGTCTGATAAGTTCTAAAGCAATAAGAGGAGAAGAATCAGCAATAACAGGACTCCAACAAACAATAAACCACTAGATTCACAGCGAGTGCATAACAACCAGATTTGATCACAAAAACCTCAAAATAACCAAATAACTTTCCAAGGAATAACCACAGCAATACACAACTTCAGCAACCAAATCCCGATCAAATAAACACAGATCATTAGACGAAATACCAAAACTCAGGAGAATTTCAACTTGAACTCGAGTCAGAATCAATGGAACAGTAGTATTAGAGAATTTCCTAAGGATGAAACTAGGAATTTTGGATTTTCAGAGATTAGAAGGATTTTCAGAATATTAGACCTTTCCAAACTTGTTAAAAGTGGCCTAATGAGGCTTATTTATAGAACAAAAAATGGGAGGGAATTTTGAATTAAATATTCTAATTTTCCACCCCTCTTCTTATGATTTGTTTTCAGAGGACTACACTAATTTTGATCGAAAATGCACTAGAACCCCCTTCTAGAAGGTTCTAGTGGCATCTACCCTATTCCAATACCCTTAATTGTCTAAACTACCCTCACTTGCTTTCAAATTTCACCCAATTGCCCTTTTATTATGCCAGACTACCCTTTATTCTTTATCTAATTACCCATGAACCAGGTAGCATTATCAAATGTACCCTTACCCCCTTAGGTTTATTACAGTACACCCATTAACCTTCCCCATTTAACACTGTATTTTTCTCTTATTTACCCTTTTAGCCCCTTTATTAATCAGAATCCAAAAGTCAAAGTCAAAATCGATTTACAAAATTAACCAAACAATAAACAGTCTCACAGATAAAAATCAAATTAGAGTCTAAGTAATCAAATAACGAGATTCAAAGGGAACATTTAGATAGAGGTAGAATCTAATTAACAGAAAACCTAATTACTAATTTGATTTTATCAAATAAGAACCTAGAAATCTACGTGTGGCTATTATGAACGACAAACATACAATTTTGACTAAGAACTTTATTCAGAGAAGAGAGATTATAGCCATGCGATTCACAAATAAGAATGATCAAAAAGCCAAGAGGTTACAGGCATGCAATTCAGGAAGCAAATAGTTTGAAATACTTAGCTTTCCTTCTTGATTCTTCTTTTCTTTCTTTCTTTCTCTTGTTTTCATTTTTCTTCATTTTTCTTGATTATCCGATTTCTTGGACTTTTGTTCTCAAGCAGACTCATCGAGGTTTTTTTTTTCTTGTGAAAAAGACTCTTGGAAAGTGAAGTTGGATGTTATGGGGTTATACAGGGTGGTTTTTGGAACAAGAGTGTTCGCCGGAGTAGGGTTCCGGCGACACCTTTTGACAGATTCGAGGATTTGCGGGCTTATTCGAAGGAAGCCACCTAGATTGGGTTAAAGAGGAGGCGGAGGCGGTTGTGGGGTGCTAAGGATAGACTCTGGTTCATAGGTGGTGTTCACCGGAGTAGGGTTCCGGCGACACCTTTTGGGTTATTCGAAGGTTTCCAAGGGTTTTCAGGAGAAGCCAATGGGATAGAGTGAAAGAAGGGACAGAGTAGGCTATGGGGTGTTCATGGTGGTTTGATCATAGATGGTGGTGAACCACCGCCGGTAGGTTTCCGGCGATGGTTGAGAGGATTCTTAGGCGGCTAGGGTTTGAGGTTAGAGACGAAGGTGTGTAAATGAAATGATATATGTAACGTTTGTATATTTAAAAACCTTTGAAGATCTGAGGCCGTTGGATCAAGTGAATCGACGACTCATATTCAATTGGCCTATGTACGACATCGTTCCCCTTAAGTGATCAATTAATCGTGGCCATTGGATTAATGTTATCAACGACTTATATTAATTCAAATACACGACGTCGTTTTGTTTATTAAGTGACTGATACTCTGGGCCGTTTGATCAAAGCTTCAACGGTCCAGATTTATTATTTATGAACGGTGTCGTTTTGATTTATATAGGCAGACCGGGTTTGTCTTTCTTTTGGGCCTGGGTGTGTTATTTAACACTTGGGCTAATAATTATTGTATTTAGCCCAATATTTTTTGTATTGTATTATTATTTTTTGCATTATAATTTTCTTTGTATTTTTGTATTTTTGTATTTATTTCTTTTCTATATTTTTTTTGTATTTTATTGTCTTTTCTATTTTAATTGTATTATATTTTTTCCTTTATTTTCTGATGATTTTTTTTTACTAAATTAAGAAAAAGTAATTAATTTTTATTTTTAATACTTTCTAATTAAAAAAACAAATAGATGTGTATTTTGATTTTCTTTTTTTTGTTTCCAAAAATTATAGAAATAAAATTCTGGTATTTCCACCTATTTTATGAATTATTATTATGCACACAATTATCAACAAATTGCCATAAAAATTCAAAAAATCGTTTTGCATATATTTGGGAATAATTTGATTAGGGCAAAAATCACGTGCTCACAGCTGCCCCTCTTTGCTCGGGAACACGCAGAGTTTCTGTGCAAAGATAAGTGAGCATTAATGAGGGATTTTTGCCCGTTCGCATATTCCGTGTGAAGAATTTTGAAAGTTTTGATCACATCCTGCTTCATGGATTGCCTACATATCCTGGGCTAAATAGGAATCAGGTCAGTGTAGTTCAGGAATGTCTGGTAGCTGGGACTACCATGGACTGTGATCTCACATGTTGTTGCTGTTGTTACTGCTGTTACTGCTGACTGACCCCTTGTTACACCATGGTAAAATAAAAGACTAGCCTAAGCTATGGTCTATGGATTGCAAAATCCTATCTATGTCTTCAAACTTCCTCTTGTATTGCCTTGAACTTGTATCTTGTACTCTTCCCACGACATTCTTGTTGTTGCCTTGATGATGGTGGATTACATCAATATGTGTCCATTTTCCAGGGGATTCCTGATTGCTGTATTTGAAAAATATTCCGTTTGTTCTTCAGGTGGGCTCCTCAGGACATCATAGTCTGAGGACGTCATCCTAACCGTTCGAAGACTACATTCATGGTCCAACGGGAACTTGCATCATGTTTAAATTATAAACAATATACACTGCATCGCTCATTCACAAGTACGCCGGCTAGAAAATGGCCATCTCAGAAGGAGCGCTCCCGCTCCGATTTTTCGTAACATGTTCGACTTCATAACCTTTATCAAATTAGATCTTCGCATCCATTCTTTTCCTAATCCCCAACATTGGTTCCTGAACTACATATGGCCTGATTCCTGCAAAACCGTGGATATGTAGGCAGCTCAGAAACCAGAGCGCGGTTAGAATTCTTTCACAATCGCCAATTCTGGTCAAAATTGGCCATCTTGTCTTTACACGATAACTCTTTCATCCTCCTCCGGTAAAGAGGGGCAGCTGTTGATACCCAATTTTTCCTTATATATTTTTATACTCAAAATACTCTAAAAATAGCATATGTATGCATATATGAGCATCCCAAAAGATTTTGGCATTTTTAAAGGATTTTTAAACTAATTTAGGGCCTATTTTTACACCATAAATCCCAATAATTATCCCCAAAAACATGCCATTTTGGATAATAGTTTATTTTATTCTAACATTTGCATAAAAACATAATTTACATTATTTTTGTATAATTTTAGGAGTCCATTTGGTATTTTTAAAACTAAATTGCCTGAAATTGCAATTTTAGCCCATTTCCGGATTTAATAGCAATTTTAATTACAAAATCAATACCAATATTTTTAAATTAATAATTACATATGGTTCGCGAACCCAGTGCTTTTAATTTGATTTTTAACTTCTTTTACTATTTTTATAAATTCAAAAGGGAAAAATGGTTATTTCAATTTTGGCCTCAAATTGCTTTCAATTGTAGCCCCATTTGGACCCCAGTTCTGACCCCAATTAACCCAATTAAATGACCCAATTACACGACCCATTTCCAAACCCAATTCAGGCCGCTGATCATTTTAATCAACGCCCACGGTTTCACCATTATTTTTTAACTTACCAACCCCTAACCCAATTTATCATTTTCATTTTGACCGCCGCCCTCAAACCCTCGTCCTCTCAAACTCTCTCTAGCCCTTTCGAAACCCTAGCCTTCTCCCACCGGTTTTCACCATGTTTCACCGGAATCCATGGCATCCCCAAGCCCTAGGTGGCATGTACTCACCTCCATGTGCTCTTGTACACCTGCTACTGGAAGATTCAAGGTTTGACCTTGAAGGTTTTCGCTCAGATCTTCGCCGATTCAAGTTTCACGGCCATCTCCGGCATGTCCTGGTCCTAGGAGTCTATCTCTGGATCACCTGTCTCAGATCAGACCCTTTTCCAGGCCTTTCTCACTTCTAGGGTTCTTCTGAAACCCTAGCCCCTTCGAGGTTTTCCTATATTTCTCTAGATCCGCTCTAGATCCATGCTTGTCTTATGGTTGTCAAATGATTTCTTAAATCTCTTTCAAAAATTTGCTTTAAAAAACTATTCATCTTCTCCGATTTAGTGTTTCTTTGATTTTTTACTCGTTCTACTGTGATTTTATGTGGTGTTCTTACTATATTCGTCCTACTGTGACTCCTGTTTGTTTCTACTTTGACTCATATGTTATTTCTTCTACGATGTTTCCTCCTAATGTTTCCTTGTATTTTTCTTTTACTGTGTTTTCCCTCGGCATGTTTTCATGGAACGATTGAGTTCCTTTGGGTTTTTCTGAGTTTGCCCTTGTCTGATTTGTTCATCCCTACACTGGATCAATAACGAAAACCCTAGAATTTGGGGTTTTTCGGTCCACTTGTACGTGACTTGCATGTTCTCACCTCTGAACTAGTTTGATTTCAATTTCTCTATTTTTCATATGGTTCTGACCTTTTTGCCAAAAGCTTTTCTACACTAGATTTTCCTACTGATTTTTTACAATGACAGTACAACCTTCTTTCATGTTTGACGTGTTCGTATGCTCTTTATATACTATGAATTTTCCCCCTAAAGTGGTTTTTCAAATTTGCAATTTGTTCAAAATTTCTTCTGAATATTGCTTGTTTGATTTCTTTCCATTTTTGCCCGTGACTCGACCTAAGTAAAACCTTCCTCTTTTCTCAGACTTGATTCATTCGTATTAAAATCTTAGACCTTTTTGATTTACTGTTTGTTAATTGGTTTTATTACCTTATTTGCACTAACCGTGTATTTCTAAAGCCTTTCCTTAAATAACTTTTATGTATTTACCCTTATTTTTATACTATGCACAATGTTGTTTATTTGATCCCCTTTCCTTAAATATTTCTTGTCCTTTACTGATCAAATTGGGATTCCTTAATCAAAGGAACCTCTGTTAATTGATTGATCTTAATTGATACTCGACTAATTTTCTTTCGTTGCTTGTATGTCTGATTTCAAGTATAAAAACATGCTCTTTTTTTCACTTCATGAAAAAATTCTGACTGAAATAAAAATCAGAAATCACCTCTCTGTATTCTTTACTACTATCATTACTCTCTATTTCTCTACAATACTACTAAGCATTCTACATCTGTACTTCCTGTTATCCGAACTTCTAAGCACTTGGGGAGTTTTCTTGTGTCTGTTTCTGTTGTTCATGGTTATCTGCTTGCTGTTACCATCCTGCTATTCTAGAATTTACAACTGGTATGTTCTTCTATATTAAATAGCATCCTTGTTATATGTTCAACTTCTCTGCTTCTACCCCTTCTTTCTCTGTGTGTTTATTTATGCTTTCCTGCACTATGTAATTACCTTCAAGCATGTTATGTCTTTTTAGGTTATGTTTTAATCCCTTTCCCTCTATTCCCTTTGTATGTAAGTATTGTCCTAGGTCATAGCAGCACTATGAATTGCTGTTTGTGATCCAGAACTAGACTCTTCTGAGTCTTTACTCGATTGCTTTCCAATTCCCTTTCCCCTCAAATGTGCTGAGCTCTAATTTAGGTCTGTTGGTGTCCTGATCACCATTCAGACCAGAGTTTGACTCTATAAGAGTCTGCTCTTATTTGTTTGAATCTGAGCAAGAGGTTAGGGGTGTGCCAGTCTATGCCATGGCCGGGTATGACCACCTCCTACTAAGGTTCCTCCCTCACATTACACTTACTCCTAGCTCTTAAGTTCTATCCCCCTCTGGTAAGCCATGCTTAGGGACCCTAGATCTCCCTCTGAACTTGGATGCCTAAGGGCTGGTAATTCCACCCATTGCACTACTCCGTTACAACATTCACTTTTTAGGGTGTAAGCATTTCCTGGGCTCTTGAAGCTCCTTGGAACTTTGAAACACTCTAAGAGAAGGCCTTGGAATCTGGAACCCAGATTTGGTAAAACACATGTATTGGATATCAAGAATGCATTAGGCAGTTTGGATCCAGCTGTGGGCTATGATGTATTTTATTTTTACTTTTAGCTCTGTAATAAAAATTTGGGGAATATAGTAGTAAAGGGTATAGAAGGGGTTTTTAGTTGTTTGCATGTTAAAGGGTAGAAATCATGCCTATAGGATTTTTATTCTTTTAAATCACCTAGAAATCATGCCTATAGGATTTTACTCCTTTGAATCGCCTAGATATCATGCCTATAGGACTTTTAATACTTAAATCACCTAGAAATCATGCTTATAGGATTTTTACTCCTTTAAATCACCTAGAAATCATGCCTATAGGACTTTTACTCATTTAAATCACCTAGAAACCATGTCTATAGGACTTTTACACATTTGAATCGCCTAGATATCATGCCTATAGGACTTTTAGTACTTTGAATGGCCTAGATATCATGCCTATAGGAATTTTAATACTTTGAATCGCCTAGACATCGTGCCTATTGGACTTTTACTACTTTGAATAACCTAGACATCATGCCTATAGGACTTTTACTACTTTGAATCACTTAGATATCATGTCTATAGGCTTTTAACATTTGAATAACCTAGAGATCATGTCCATAGGCTTGCATTTTTCTTCATTCAAGCATATAGAAATCATGCCTATATAATTACATAAAAAATAGGAAAACCATAGGACAACACAACTCTCGTCTGCCTGAAACGGTAAAAATAGCATTGAGTAAATAAAGAAATAGAAGTAGACATCCTGCCTATAGGATCTCAAGCTCGCTCGAGTTATAAGCATGTAATCTGGCAACTATTTCAATGTTTTTCAACAGATTCGTCCAAACCTGTCTGCAACTTAATAAACACGCATTCCTAAAATCATTTTTCCCAATTCTCTGTCTGAATTTTTTATTTCTTGAAGTTACTTTCAAAACAACTTTCAAACTCTCGCCTTCTTTTTATAAACACTTTACTTCTGAAACATTTCTTTAAACAATTCCAGCGACTTTCCAAAACCTTTCTGAACTTCTGCAGATTTCTGCTTCTTTCGAATCGTATCTGTCTTAGTCCTTAATTAATAATCCGGTAAAATACTCCAGCTCATAACAATTAGATCCAAGTTTCCTAATGTAGACCTTTTATCTAATTCTATGTGTTAAACTGATCCCTCCGCCGCTTAATTTTAATTTAAGACCAAACCATTATATGCAAGACATGCTAAACTATATGTTGTCTATTTAAAGGGGTTTCTTTGAGCCTTGGTTTGTCTTATTGTTCTTTCCCCTACTTGATATCTATTTTGAATGACGAATTAGACTTTTATCCTTTGAAACTCCATGCAAAGCCCCCATCCCTTTCTTCCCCTTTTAGGATTAGAAGTCCTAACACCCCAGGACTGATAGGTTGGGTGGGTACTAGCATTCAATAAGTAAAACTAGACTAATCGTATTTAAATACCTTAATGGGGTGGGAAAGGTAGAATATGGATATCATGACTGGTGCGCTAATCTCTCGTGTGAGAATGATTGTTGGGTATTGCACCAAAGTGATCCGTATTATGTTTAACCTTAGGACCCCTTTCTTCTTCTTTAATGTTCTATCTTAGATTAATGTTTTCAACCAAAATTCCTCTTTTCAAAACAACTTGTATCTTTCTTCTTTCAAAATTTTCAACTTGTTATGTTTCCTGTGTGCAAACTTTGCTTGTTCACGCCTACTCTTAAAGTCACAATTAAGCATGGCTGGGAACCACACTAGTGGATCTTGAGGGGTGCCTAACACCTTCCCCTCGAGATAATTTCAAACCCTTACCCAAACTCTGGTTTTCTTTCAAAATATTCTTCTTTTCTTTTAAAGTGTCCTAATGCACTATAATCATTCGGTGGCGACTCTCCAAAATCCATAACCCAAATTTCCTGAAAGGGGATAAAAGAGTCACTCCACCCATAATGTCGAAACCCGCTTTTCGCCCTTAGGAAAAATGGGGGGCGTCGACAGTCCACAACTTGGTTCTCACTTCCCTTCTGGTCCACTATTTCTAAGTCAAATTCTTGAAGAAGCAACACCCATTGCATCAATCTTGCCTTAGAATCCTTCTTGGTCGTCAAATGCCTAAGGGCGGCATAGTCCTTGTGGACAATCGCCTTGGCCCCCATAAGATATGGTCTAAATTTTTCCATGGAAAATACAATTGCTAACAATTCTTTCTCTGTCATCGTGTAATTCCGTTGAGCTTCATTCATAGTCTTGCTTGCATAGTACATGGGATGGAACATTTTGCTAACTCTTTGACCTAACACCGCCCCCACTGCAAGGTCACTTGCATCGCACATTAGTTCAAAGGGCAAACTCCAATTGGGTGTTGTGATGATATGATTTTTGGTCAACTTGTGCTTTAAAAGTTCAAAAGCCTCCATGCAGTTTTCATCAAAAATAATCTTGGTATCTTTCTTTAGCAACTTGCAAAGGGGATTCACAACCTTTGAGAAATCTTTGATAAACCGCCGGTAGAACCCGGCATGCCCAAGAAAACTCATCACCCCTTTGATAGAAGTGGGGGGAGGGAGCCTTGAAATCACTTTGACCTTAGCCTTGTCTACCTCAATCCCATGCTTATAAATCTTGTGACTCAACACTATACCTTCTTCAACCATAAAATGGAATTTTTCCCAATTGAGAACGGGGTTAGTTTCCTCACATCGGGCCAAGACAATATCCAAATTTACCAAGCATTCATCAAAGGAATCACTAACCACACTAATGTCATCCATAAAGACATCCAATATGTCTTCCACCATGTAGGTGAAAATAGCCATAATGCAACATTGGAAGGTCACCAGAGCATTGCACAACCCGAATGGAATCCGGGAGAAAGAAAATTAACCATATGGGCATGTAAATGTGGTCTTCTCATGGTCCTCCGGGGAAATTAAAATTTGATTGTACCTCGAGTAACCATCAAAAAAGCAATAGAAAGCTCGCCCCGCAAGGCGATCAAGCATTTGGTCAAGGAACGACAACGATAAATGATCCTTCCGGGTCACCTTGTTGAGTTTCCGGCTGTCCATGCAAACTCTCAACCCGGTGGTTCGAGTGAAAATAAGCTCATTGTTGTCATTTTTCACCACCGTCATCCCTCCTTTCTTTGTCACACATTGGACTGGAGAGATCCATGAGCTATCGGAAATTGGATAAACCATACCGGCGTCAAGCCACTTGATAACCTCTTTCTTTACCACTTCTTACATCACCTTATTTAGTCTTCTTTGATGTTCAAGTGAAGTCCTTTCATCCTCCTCCAAGATAATTTTATGCATGTAAAAGGCGTGGATTATACCCCGAATATCGGCCAATGTCCATCCAACCGCCTTCTTGCGCATTGAAGAACCGCCAAAGTGGCATCAACCTGCATGTCAGTTCAGCAAGATGAAATAATAACAGGTAAAGTAGAATTTGAACTAAAAATTCATACCTGAGGTGTGGAGGAAGTGGCTTCAAATCCAACACCGGTGGCTCCTCAATCGATGGCTTTGTTGGTGGATTTTTGCGATTTTCAAGATCCAAAGATAACTTCCTAGGATTATATGAATATGAACCCATACCATGCAATGCATTCACGCACTCCACTCTACTAGCATCGTCATTGAAATCCATGTTAAAAAGCACAGCCTAAAAAGGATCTTCAACATTTATCATGGAACTTGTGTCATCCATTATCATAGCTGTGACAATGTCCACAAATGAACATACCTTCGTGCTATTGGGTTGTCTCATTGATTTGCAAACATGGAATACAACCTTCTCATCTCCCACTCGGAATGTCAACTCACCCGCTTCAACATCAACCAATGCCTTCCCCGTAGCTAGGAAAGGTCGCCCAAGAATAGTCGTCACTTCAAAGTCCACCTCACAATCCAATATGACAAAGTCAGCTGGCAATATGAATTTATCAACATAGATAAGAACATCATCAATTATGCCCAAAGGTCGCTTCATTGATCGATCCAACATTTGAAATCTCACTGAGGTTGGCCTAGGTTGCCCGATTCCGAAAGTCTTCAAGACCGAATAAGGAATCAAATTTATTCTAGCCCCCAAATCACAAAGGACCTTGGCAAAATCCGCACTACCGATAGTGCAAGGGATAGTAAAAGCTTTAGGTTCCTCAAGATTCGAGGCCATAGAATGCATGATATCACTCATTTGATGAGTCATCTTAATTGTTTCGCACTTCATTCACCTCTTTTTTGTTACCAAATCTTTCAAAAACTTTGCATACCCGACATTTGCTCAAGTGCCTCAACCAAAAGGACATTGATTGTGAGGCTCTTTATCATATCAATAAACATTTTGAATTTATTGTCACTCTTTTGCTTTTCTAACCATTAAGGATAAGGTGGAGGTGGTCTAGGCAAAGGTGCTATGGCTTTGGGCACCACCGGCTCGGGTACATCAATCACGTGTTCCCTAGATGGGTTCACGACATCTCGTGTTTCCAACTAGGCCTCATCAATATCTATCCTCACTTCGTTGTCCACATTGGTCTCAACCATATCTTCAACTATCATTTGACTTACATCTTCTTGGAAACCAACATCATCATCCACAATTTGATTTCCTTTCGAGGCATACACATCATCGCCTCTCCTACTACTTGTTGTAACCGCCATCATATGATTGTTACCTCACTTCGGGTTCACTACTGTATCACTTGGTAGAGCACCCTTAGATCGAGTATTCAACGATTGAGAAATTTGGCCTAATTGCACCTCCAGGTTCCGAGTAGAGGTATTGTGGGAAGCCAATTGAGAATCAGAGTCTTGGTTCTTCTTCATCATTTGTTCTAACATCATTTCTATTCTTCCCATGGACCCTTGAGATTGAAAGGAGGTGGATTGTTCAGTTTTTGGTACATGGGGGGCCTTTGAAAGCCTTGCCCCCGGTTGCCTTGGTTTCTACAGTTATTCCACCCTCCTTGATTGTTGTTGTTGCTCCAATTATTATTTTTTCCATTGCAATTACCTTGATTGTTACCTTGGTTACCCCAATAGTTGTTTTGATTATTGTTGTTCCAATTTCTACCACCTTGTTTGTGGTTGTTATTATTCCAATTACCACCGCCTTGTTGATTGCCCCAATTTCCTTGCGGACGCCTTTGTTGAATCCCTTGATTTTCTCTATTCCGTTGGTAGTTATTGACATATTGAAATTCTTCGCTTTGATCATCATAGCACTCATTCGAATAACCGCCACCATCATTGTAGTTTTCAAATTGCTCACAATTACCATGAGGTTGTTGTTGCCCTCTTTGCCTACTTTTGAACATAGAAACACCTTCCATTGCATTGACTTGGTGCAGGTTTTGGACTTGTTGCAATTGTGCCTTCGCCAATTGATTTATAGTTGTTGTAAGCTCGGCAATAGCTTGGCCACGATCGTGCAATTCCTTGTGCAAATGGGTGATCATGGGATCACCTTGGGGCACATTTGCAAGGCTTTGCCATGACGAAGAGGTGTCGGACATTTCATCAAATACATCACATGCCTCTTGGTAAGAAAGTTTCATAAATTTCCCTCTGGCCAATTGGTTCACAATGCACTAATTCATGGTGTCGATGCCCTGATAAAAAGTTTGTTGTATCATCGCCTCAGTCACGTCGTTATTAGGGCACTCGTTCACCATTGTTCTATATCTTTCCCATATCTCGTGCAAAGGTACAGTTGGCTCTTGGTTAAATGCTAGTATTTCATCGCGAAGAGCCGCCATATGACTTGGAGAAAAGAACTTAGTAATAAATTTGTCTGCCAATTCATCCCATGTGGTGATAAAATGATTGGGGATCCTTTCTAACCAATCCAATGCTTTACCCCGAGGAGAAAATGGGAAAAGCCTCAATCTCAACGCATCCTCGAACACGTTTGTTTGCTTGCTATCCCAGCAAGTATCAACGAACCCCTCCAAGTGCTTGTATGCATTTTGATCTTAGGCGCCCATAAAATACCCTCTTTGCACGTGCAAGGTCAACATGACATTTTTAATTTTAATGTTCCCCGCCCGGATTCGGGAAAGAACGATGGCATTCGCATATTGTTGATCCGGGAGGACTCTTGGAGCCACTCTTGACAGTGGTGGAGGAGGGTCTGAAATATTATTATTGTCATTTGCATTGGCATTATGGCCTCTATGTAGAGTTTGAGTTAAGGGAATCTCATCATGATCCAGATCATCTACCTCCTCCCCCGCATTCAAATTTCCAAGAGAGTCATTGGCATTGAGAGCCATTTGTACCTGAGTAATCAACAAAAGAAAATTAGTAAACAAGAAGGAAAGAGAAGCAAAACACAAAACTAACTAAATATATAGTCAACACCGCAAGCTCCCCGGCAACAGCGCCAAAAATTGATCGCGGCCAACTCGAAGCCACACCAAGGTAGGAAGAGCAGGTCACAATAGCTTTTACCCGAATAGAGGTCAGGATCGGTTTCCTCAGGGAGCTAGTAGTGGAGTTGGATTTTTTGTCTAGCCTAGAGATGTGTTTGTACTCCTAATCTCACTTCAAACATTCTTAGTTTTTGATTTTATAACGACTAGTATAAAACTAATGATTAACGCTAAATTATGCTATAAGAATATTGCTAAGTTGTATCTAATGGGAAGAAAGGCACTAGGGTCATGACGTCACCTAGGTGGCTAATTGATGGGCGGATATTACTAAGGATAGATTGACATATTTGGAGCTTATACTATAACCATTGCACAATTGTACAAACTCTCACACCTCTCGGTAGAGAGAATGATTTTTCCCAATTAACTCTCGAGAGACCAATTAGAAAGGCCAATTAGATCAAGCAACTAGGGTTCAAGTAGGGTGATTTCTCTCTCAAGATTTAACTCGTTAATTGGGACTATCATTTCTCATGAGTCCATCCCAATTCCTTGTTGGGTCACTTTTTACTACAGGAAACGGCTTTTAGCGAGTGGAAATTCGATCGTTGAAAGTCCTGATCCGGTAGCGATTAGTAATTAACGACTGAAAAATACCAAGTCGTCGCCGGTCATTAAGAGCTTCGACATTAAAAGTTTACAACTAGATCCAATCAGGTTGTTAAAAAAAATATTTAGCGACAACAAGAAATTCGGTCGTTCTACCTACTTTTAGTGACCAAATTTTCCGTTCGCTAATTATTATTCCGGTCGTGAAAATCCATTAATTACGCCAACTAATCCAATTTTTAAAAGTTCATATTGTCATTGTTTGGTAATTACTATAAAGAACATAAAAACTAAATAGTAATCCTTCTTTCATATGCATACACTTGAGCAAGCATGAAAAAAAATACAAATCATCAATATTCGTATAAAATTACATAGATAATTACAAGAGCAAAAACCTTACATTACAAAAAAATGTACCAATCTATATTGTATAAAATTGTAGCATTACACATAAAATATATTAAATAATGCCTAAGAAAGCCTAAAATATGTCTCTTTTGAGCTTGAACTTGATCTTTAACATATTCAGCTGCTGCTTGTACTTGCTCTGCACTTTCTTCTTAGACAGATTCTTCAAACTTTAAAATCTTGATCTGTCAAAAGAACAATGGTAAAACAATATACCAAGAAGAATTATATTTTCTAGAGATAAATATTCTACCAAATCCATCAGTCACTATACGCTCCAGTAAAAATTGTTATTGTGATATCTGTTTCCAACTATGAACATATATTATGACATCAACTTTCCTTCAATTCTAAACTAGTTAGAGTCAATTATATGAGTCTTCTATATCCACTCCATTTTGTTTTCACTATTTTCTTTCTTATACTCAAACAATCAAGAATATATGATATTCTCAAAAAGAAAAAAGCTGGCTGAAGGAGGATGTTTTTGAAAATTCAAAGAATTAGCATTGGATAAGGAGGAGGTTGGGTTTAAATTTAGCTCCTATCATACCGGAACCAGCTTCTCTTGCAAACTATCCCTGAAGCTAAAAATACTCCTTGTGAGATTGACAAAGGCATCAATCTACCCACATCTGGTAAAAATGAGGACTATCTATATTATAGCTTGATCTCTAAAATATATTAGCTTGTGAGAGCCCAAAATGTACCATTTGAAGACTTTAAATATCATCAACTTGCAGCTTAAAGTGCACCATGCTTATATGAAAATAAGGAGAGAGATCACAAGTGTTTAATCGAACCTCGTTTCTTTGCAAATCTAACAAAAAACCCAAACTTCAGAAAAAGGTGAATGTTAGAGATGGCACCTTGGGTAATGGCGATGAAAGAGTACCGAGTCAGTTTTGTTTGTATCTAGGTTTTTTTCTTTTATTTGGAGGGATGGTTTGGGAAAATTTGAGGGAAAGAATCAATATTTTTTCAAAAGTTTTTTATTTTTACCTATTTTAGTTTTAGAGATGGGATATCATACTTTCTTAAGATCGTTTATTATCCCCTCGCTATTGATGAGCAGAAAATTGATTTTACCGATGGAAAAATAATTTAGTCGCTATAAATGTATACATAACGACCGAATTCACATCCCTTCATTAAAAAATATTCGTTAAAAGTCAAATTTCTTGTAGTGTTTGGAGTCATAAACTCTCTTTCTTAAGAAGAGTTAAAACTACAAAGCTTGAATCAATGTTTGCAACCATCAATTCTTGAATAAAAACATAAAATCAACCCAAATAACAAACACACATAATAAATCTAATCCATGGAAACACCCATCAATTACCCACACTAGGGTTGAGCCACAACCCTAGCTAATGGGTTTAGCTACTCATGCTTGAAAGATAAAATGAAGAAATAGATGAAGAACTAGGCATATTAATTAATTACTAAAAAAAATCACAAGAATCTATCATAAAATTAAAGCTAAAGTGCCAAAATTGGCTACAATACTGAGTCTCATGAGCGCAGCTGTTACTGGAATACAAAAACTGACATAAAAATGGTAAAATATTTTTTTTATAGTAGGCTAAAAAACTGGATAAAAATACCCCTACAGGGTCAATGCGGGTAGCACAAAATGGACCGTGGCTACACTAGCTCTTGGACTTCATATTTATGCTTATCTAATCTTGAGGACCGTGAACCGCGTGGAAGTGTACCGCGGCCCCGGAGGGAGTTGGCACGGCCCGCACATTATGGATCGTGGACCGCATGGCTGGTAAAACTGGGAATCTTCACTCTCTGAATCTCTGACCTGCGGAACGCACTAAAGAGTAGTGCAGCCACGGAGAGTGACCGCGGACCACATAAAAGAGCAGTGTGGCCGCGGTGCCTTCAGCCTGATTATACAACTCTTTGAACCTCCTAGTGCGGCTGCATTCACTTTTACGCGGTCTGCACTAAGTTTTCTTTTCATTAGATTTCTTGGTCTTTCATACTGGAACAGGTCTTGCTCCTTTTTGAGATAATCTTCAACATTTCATCACTTTTTCGATTAAACCTACAATTAAGCACAACCGGTGAGCATTTTGGGACTGTTTTGTAGCAAGTTATAATCAAAGCATAGGCAAGTAGGGGCATAAAACACGTTAAAATCCTAACTTATCATTACTCGGGCGTAGACTTGGTCGATTGATACTTCGAGGTCGAGCTCAGGTTGTCGGGGATATTCGGGCATGATCTCGGATGTCATCCCTAGGGGTAAAATGTCGTTCCCCAATAGGTGGAACATTAACCGTAAGTGGAGTTCTTCTCCCCAAACAATACTCATTCTCAGTTTTTATACCTCATAATGCCTTTACTCTTTCCGCATCCACTGGTTGGGAACCTCACTTATACTTAACATCAAGGGTTGGGTTCAAAGTTTAGCTGCCACCTCCTCATATAATGAGTGCAAAGGCGTGAATTATCAAGGGGCAAGTGGGAGGCCAAACAACATGGTAAGTTCTCTTCCCCTGTTTCTGATACTTCTAATATATTGATGGTGTTGACTAATTAATATTTACTTATGCAGGCAGATGTCTCCGAAATGAGGTCAGCCCTGCCTGGGCAAGGGACCAAGCCTTCGATTTTGAAATCGTGGAAGGACAACAAAAAGAAGAGGGTTTCGAAGCCTGAAGACCCTCAAGACAAGAAAACCCCTACTCAGAGGCTACAGAAGAAATTCGCTCATGTGGACACATATTTGGCCCACGATTCTCCAGATGACGAGGAAAATGATAATGAAGAGTTGGCATTGGTGCCTCAAACCAGGAGACCAATCGAGGCTTCCAAGCCCTCAGAACTAGGGACCTCATCCAGTGGTGAGGGAACCCCAAAGAAGGATTTGGGCAAGGACCCTGTGTCCCCCGAGATTGAGATCATTCCTCCACCTTCAACAGATATACCCGAAGGGGAGAGTGTTGAAACTTTAGAAGCCAATCAGAATGCCCTGAGTAAAGAGCTCGGGTCCATGACAATAGGTAACTTTCTTTCTTTACCATCTTATTCTGAGGAGGCAATCAAATATGCTAACGCTCTGTGTACACCCGATCCGATTAAGGTCCTCGAGGAAGATCCCTTTCATGGTTTCTATGCAGGGATTAAAGATACCACCGATCTTAACAATGGTTCCACCATCTTCGAAGAGTCTCAATGTCTCATTTCTCATGTAAATATTAACTTTCATTGCTGTAATTTTTCTTTCCTTTCCTTTCCTTTCCTTTGACTGACATATCTTCACTTCATGTATAGGCCATCTTCAAGTTTAGGGTCGAGCTGAGCCAATGCGATGCCGATCTTAGGAATGTTTCAGGCGAAGAGTAGGCCCTAAGGCTCCTTTGTGACCAAAAGGAAGAAGAATTTATGGACCTCCGGGGTGAATTTGCCAAAGCTCGAAAAAACAAGGCCGAGCTTGATGAATAGGTAATTATGATATTAAAAGGGTACGGTCTTCTCGGCCCTACTTCGGAGGCTAAAAATTTGATATCTCAGCTACAACAAAAGCTATAGATGATTGGGTAGCTCCGGGGCGAGGTTGATCAAGTTAAAGCTAGTTGTCATAGATGGAAGAGGAACATGGAAAAGCTCACTGCCGATAAGGAATTCATTACAGTCCTACTGACCTCGGCAAAGACTCAACTCCGAGGTACTAACGCGAAGGGTCTATCCTAGGCCTAGAAAATCAAGTAGTTAGAGAAAGAACATGTTGGAGCCCAGGATGAAGCTGCACAATGTAAGGTGAGGTTTAGAAGATGAAGGTCATGGCTAATAAGACCATTGCTGTGTAATTAAGAGATGTCATAGCTTTTCAAGCGGAGATGAGGGAGGCCTCCGACCGGGGAAAATGGAGAAATGAATTAACCAAGTGGTAAGCCCAAAGGGAGACTCTCAAAGAAATCCATGCCCGAGGGTTCGACTTCACTGGAAAGATAGATAAAGCAAAGGCACAGGAAATTGATGCCAAGTTTCTTGCCTCTTCAGATGACGAAGATGCCATTGGTGGCTCCGAGGCGGGGGAAGATGAGGAAGATGTTCCTGAGGAGGAGCAGGCTCTCAGAAATATGACCTCCGAGGGTGAAGTCCCCGATAAAGCTGCTTCCGGGGATGTAACCCCGAAATAAATTAGGTTCTTTTTTTTCTTTTCTTTTTTTATGTAAAGGTGTCTTGTGGGCATTGTAAATGTACCTTTTATAAAACATCCCCTGTGAATATAAAGAACCTTTGAGTTTCAGTTTGTTCTCAATTGTGTAATATTTTGATGATATAGTTCAAATGATTATTTTGAGTACTGGTTTGGGCCCAGAACATAATAAAACCTTAGGTTTTTATTGATCAATATAATACCCCTTTAAGGTTTCACTAATCATCGAGCTAAATTTGATTTGATATGAGCTCGAGATGTTAGGGCTATCGAGTCTGAGTGGGGTTGAGAGCAGGATCTCGAACTCTATGTATTTCGGCCCTTAGGCTCTTTTAGATTGGCCCTTAGGCTCTTTTATATTGGGCTAATTCGGCCTCTAGGATTGCTATATAATTTTCCCTCTTTTCGGCTAAAAGACATAGTAAAAATTTTAATTATTCCTTAGTTTTTGTTTTTCGTACCCATTGGGTTTTTTGGAGGTTTGATGGATCGGAACTTTATCAATAGCTCGTTTGTGTAAACACAATCGAATACCTATTGAGGTTTTTTCGAAGGCTGATGTTATCGAGCCTCTAGATTATTCGAGTGCTGAATTTATCGAATCCTCTTTTGCTTTTGTCGAGGTTAGCCTGATTTAACCAATATTTTCAAAGTTTTTGAAGGCCTTTAATTTATGGCGGAAGTCGGACGTCACCAAGTTGCATTATTTCGACCGTAGACCTTTTATATGGCCGTAGTCTTTAATATGGCCATAACCTTTAATTTGGATGTAGCCATCAGGTGTGTTTATTGGACTTATTCCCTGATAACTTTTCAAACTTGTTTGAAAAGTTAGTCCCTGAGTATATTACCATTGGCCTTTGTTTCAGGGGGATGCCTCTTTGAGGTCTTATGAGTCCGAGTTTTTGTTAGCTCAAGCGAGTTGACTATCGATGACAGTCCATGAGTATTTCGGGGTTACATTTGCGCTTTGGTTCTTGAGTCGTTTCCCTGTAGTATTATAAGTGTAGAGCTCCCATCATAGTAAATTTATTTGAGGCACAAAGTGTTTTTGATATAAATAGGATGCTTCCTCAAATAATTGATGCATGCGTACATGTTGCCGTCGAGGCTCGGCTATTCTATACGGACATGGTTCGTTTGACCATTTGGCCCATTACAAAGATTTCCTATCGAGATCTTCTTGGGCATGAAGAATTTTTCCCGAAAATAAGACATCCGAGGGTGATGCCCCCCAATATTCGAGTTTGATTGAAAAGAAGGCTTGGATACTGTTGAGTCCTCCTTAGGTAGCATATAATTGTTTCCTCATTAAAAACCTTGCCGGTAAAACCCATTTGGGGCAAAATTTGATCTAAGGGGAAAATAGTGCAACACAAGCATTAAAACCTTAGGCCTTTCTGTGAATAGGGCATCTTCGATAGCTTTGATCGAAAATTTTCAATGAATTAGTTTTAAACTCAAAAAGAAAAAAAGGAAAAAATCATACCTTAGCAGCAGTATCATTTGAGTAATGATACGTTTCAATTGTTTGGCAGTTGTTCACCTTCCATCGTGCTAAGTTTGTAAGATCCTTTGCCGACCACTACGAGGACTCGGTATGGTCCTTCCCAATTTAGGCCTAGCTTCCCTTTATTTAGGTCTCGAGTATTAACGGTAACTTCCTATAGAACTAAGTCCACAATTCCGAAGTGTCGGAGATTGGTCCTTCTATTTTAGTGCCTTTTCCTTTGCTTTTGTGTGGCCATCCGAATAAGGGCTTCTTCTCATTTCTCATCTAGCAGCTCGAGGCTAGTGTTCATGACCTTATTATTTGATTCCTCCGATATGTCTCAAAACCTGGCGCTTGGTTCTCCGACTTCGATAGGGATGCGGGCCTTGGAGCTATACACTAAAAAGAATAGGGTAGCCCCCATGCTAGACTTCGACGTTGTTTGATATGCCTAAAGGATCTAGGGTAGAAGTTCTCTCCATTTTCCCTTCGCATCGTCCAACCTCTTCTTTAGGTTTTGAATTATTGTTTTGTTTGTGGACTCGGCCTGTCCATTTCTAGTTGGATGGTACGATGTCAATAAAATCCTTTTTATTTTGTGGGCCTTGAGAAACTTCGTCACCTTGCTGCTGATAAATTGTTTTCGATTATCACATACAGTTTCGTCAAGTATCCCGAATCGGCATATGATGTGGTCCCAAATGAAGTCAATAACCTATTTTCTCTGACCTTCTCGAAGGCCTATTCTTCCACCCAATTAGAAAAATAATCAGTCATAAACAAAATAAACTTAGCTTTACCTGGGGCCATTGATAAGGTCTGACTAGATCCATTCCCCATTCCATGAAAGGCCATGAAGATAAGAACCGAGTGGAGTTGTTCTCCAGGCTGATGGATCATCGGTGGAAATCGTTGACACTTATCACATTTTTTGACAAATTCTTTAGTATCGTATTTAATGTTATCCCAGTAGTAACCTGCTCTGATAATTTTGTGAACCAAAAACTTAGCGCCAGAGTGGTTCCTACAAGTGCCTTCACGGATTTCTTGAAGAACATAATCGGGGTCCCCTGGCCCAAAACATACCGCTAATGGCCCATCGAACGTTCTTATGTACAATTTTCCATCTTTATATAATGCAAACCTAGCAGCTTTGGTTTGTAGGTCTCTCGATTCTTTATGGTCTGATGGGACTTTTTCCATTATTTAGGTAGTCATTTACTTATTCCTCTAGTCCCACGTTAAAATCGTTGAGTTTATCTCGGCATGACCCTCATCAACCACAGAATTCGATAATTGGATGACAATCCTCGGGACAATATCATCTTCCTCAACCGAGGATCCCAGGTTAGCAAGTGCATCGGCCTTACTATTTTGTCCTCGAGGCACATGATTCAGAGTCCAGTCCTTGAAGCGGTGCAATGTTATATGTAGCTTATCCAAGTACTGCTGCATTCTATCCTCTTGAACCTCGAAACTTTCATTTACTTGGTTTACCACCAATAGAGAATCGCACTTGGCCTTAATGACCTCCGCTCCCAAGCTTTTAGATAGCTCGAGACCTGCAATCATGGCCTCGTACTCAGCCTCATTTTTAGTCAATCTAGAACTTTTAATAGATTGTCTAATGGTATCACCTGTGGGTGGCTTCAAGACAATGCAAAGCCCGGACCTCTTCACATTTGAGGCACAATCTGTGAAAAGGGTCCATACCCCCGATGTTGTACCCATACATAGCAGGAGTTCTTTCTTCACTTCGGGTATGAGGGCTGTCGTAAAATTGGCCATGAAGTCAGCTAGGATCTGAGACATGATGGTCGTTCGGGGTTGATATTAAATATTATAACTTCTAATTTTGACGGCCCATTTGGCCAATCTGCCCGATAGCTCTTGCTTATGCAAAACATTTCGAAGAGCGTAAGTGGTTAAAACACATACAGGATCACATTGAAAGTATTACTTTCACTTTCAAGATGCACTTATTAATACAAGTGCTAATTTTTCTAAGTGAGGGTACCTTGTTTCAGCATCTTCTAGAGTTTGGCTTAGGTAATAAACAAGAAATTACGTACCTTGCTCTTCTCGAAGTAGTACCCCACATACCGCTGTCTCTGACACCGCAAAATATAGGTAAAGCTTTTTGTCTACCTTCGGGGTTTGAATCAAAGTTAGGCTCGATAAGTACCGCTTAAGTTCCTCCAAGGCCTGTTGGCATTCCGGGGTCCATACAAAATCCTTTTCTTTTTTAGCAAGGAAAAGAAACGATGACTTTGATCTGATGACCTTGAAATGAAACAACCCAAAGCAGTTATTTGCCCCGTTAGCCTTTGCACGTCTTTCACGCTAGCCATGACCTTGATATCCTCGATGGCCTTGATTTTATCGAGGTTAATCTCGTTACCCCGATTTGGTACCATGAGGCCGAGGAATTTACCAGACCGACTCCGAAGGCATACTTCTCTAGGTTAAGCTCCATGTTGTATTTCCTCAAGATTTCGAACATTTCCTGTAAATGAGCTAAATGGTCCTCTGCACGTAGGGATTTAACCAACATATCATCAAATAGACTTCCATTGTTTTACCTATCTGTTCTTTGAACATTTTGTTAACTAAGGGTTGGTATGTAGCTCCTGCATTTTTAAGCCCCAAAGGCATGACGTTGTAATAATAAGTTCAAATTATAGTAATAAATGTAGTCTTTTCCTGGTACACCAGTTTCATCTGAATTTGATTGTACCCGGAGTAGGCATCGAGAACATTTAAGGTCTCGTGGCCAGCAGTGGCATCGATCATTCGATCAATGGGAATGAATCTTTTGGACATGCTTTGTTCAAGTCCTCATAATCTACACACATTTTAAGCTTGTTTCCATTTTTAGGAGCTAAAAATACGTTGGATAACCACTTGGGGTACTTTACCTCCCGAATAGATCTTATTTTAAGATGTTTGGTTACCTCGTCTTTTCTGAAGTCATGTTTTACCTCGGTCTGAGGCATCCTCTTTTTCTTTACCGATTCAAACCTGGGATCGGTGCTCAGTCGATGCGTGGTGATTTCAAGCGGAATCCCTGTCATATCTAAATGGGACCAAGTAAAGCAATCCATATTATCAATAACAAATTGAATGACTTTTTTTCTGAGTTTTGGTGTTAATCCCATTCCCCGGTATACCTTTTTCTCGAGCAGATATTGGATAAGTATGACCTGTTCCAATTCCTCGACCGTTGACTTGGTTGCATCGGACTCTTCGGGAATGATGAAGGTTCGAGGAGTAAGGAAGTCCTCTTCTTCGTCTTTGATTGCCTGGTGTTCTGACTCCATCGAGGCTGGGGGTTGTGATTGATATTTAGCCTCCTGCTTACCTTTGGTGCTCGGTTTCTCTGAGATTAATGGCTCTGGTGTTGGTACCACTTTCTTGATTGCAAACATCCCTTTTGCAGCATGTTACTCTCTGTAGACTGTTTTCGCTCCTTCCTCCATTGGGAATTTCATCATTTGGTGAAAAGTTGAAGGCATTTCCCTCATGTTGTGTATCCATGGTCTCCCAAGGAGCATATTATACCTCATGTCACCTTCGATGACATAGAATCTAGTGTCTTGTATGGTCCTGGCTATGTTTACTGGCAAGATAATCTCTCTGTTTGTTGTTTCGTTTGCCATTTAGGACCCGAGATGGAGGTACGAACTGATCTTGTAGGCCCAATTTCTCCACGACCCTCAATCTGGTTATGTTCACTGAGCTACCTAGATCCACTAAAACACATTTAACTTTAATTTTATTTAAAAGGATAGAGATTACCAAGGCATCATTATAGGGCTGCGATACACCTTCTACTTCTTTGTCAGAATAATAGGACGTCCTTGGGCGCATAGCTCCGAGTCCATTTTTCTCTCATGATCGACACTTTAGTGCATTTGAACACAGGTCGTTAAGTGACATCGACTCCTCCAATTATTATGTTAATTACATGTTATGGTTTTTCTTGCTCATTTCTCCTTGCATCTCTCTCCGTGATGTGATTCTTAGCCCGATCGCTTAGAAATTCTTGAAGGTGGCCCTCGTTGAACAAGCAAGCCACTTCTTCCCTTAGCTGGTTGCAATCTTCTATTCTATGACCATGTATATTGTGATACTTGCACATCAAGTTTGGGTTGCTTTGAGAAGTATCGGTATGTATAGGCCTGGGCCACTGTGTGTCTTTGATTTTTCCAATAGCTTACAAAATCCCCAATGCATCTATGCTGAAGTTTTACTTCGATAATCGAGGTGCTTCTGCGAGATCAACATGCTTGTCGAATCTACTTTTACTCATGAGTCCCCGAGAATTTTGACCTCGATCGTTCCAAAGAAGGTTCTGACTTGAACTTTTGTTACTTCAATCGACACATGGTTTATACCGATCCCTATTCAATCTTGATTACTTATTGGTATCGCTCAGGGGCTTGGCCACGAGCCTATTAATATGAACTAAACCCAAAAGGGCTCCCAACTGGTCGTCATCGACCTTGATTTTTTATTTGTATCGGTTGTGCACATCTGACCACATCACAACTAGATACTCGATCAAGTTATGCTTTAACTGTTGAGAGGCAATCGATCTCTGTTCGTTCAAACCTTGCATAAAGGTCTGTACTACCCAGTCATCGGAGACCCGTGGTAATTCGATTATTTCCATCTAAAACATGAACACGAACTCCCTCAATATCTCATCATCCCTTTGTTTTATCTTGAAGACATCTGATTTCCTCTTGGCCGCCTTTTTGGACATAGCATGTGCTTTCATGAAGGCGTCTTCCAACATAGCAAATGCGTCAATAGAGTTAGGAGGTAAATTGTGGTACCAAATCATTACTCCTTTCGACAATGTTTCTCTGAACTTTTTCAACAAGACTGATTCAATCTCGGGCATCATTCAAATCATTTTCTTTAATCCCGCAAGTGTATAAAGTAATATGCTCGTTAGGTTGGTTGTCCTGCTATATTTGAGAATATCGGGCATGCGCACTTTGGGGGAACAGTTTTTGTACGAATTTTTTGGCATCTAATCCTTTCAAAACTGGAGGTGACCCCGGTATCTGATCTTAATGTTAGTTATAAGTATCCACCTTCTTATTGTTATCTTCAATTTTCTTTTCTCCTGACTCGATCCTCTTACTGAGCTCTTCGAGCATTTTCATAATGGTGGGGTTAGTCCCCAAGTCGTTTCCATTTGGCCTTTTTGGCGTTGGCTCAACAGGTCGACTGTTTTCATGTTCAGCTACACTCGGGGTCTTATTTTGGCTTTGAAGTTGAGCAATGGCAATCTGTTGGGCTTGCATCATCTCGTGTATCACTTGAAGGCTGATTCCCCCATCATTCACTCCTTGTGCTTCTTGGCTACCAGGTCGGGCTTCCCTTCATACACTCCCTATGGAGTCTGTGCATAAATTCGCGTTTAGAGTATTATGAGAACTAACATCACCGGTTCCATGTTTGGCACTTCCCAAGGGTTTACCGGTGGTACACCGACACCTACATTGTTGGTTTCACCAAGACCTTCGTTTTCATGGACAGGTACGTTTTGTGAGCTAGACATGTTTCAGCCTGAGAAACAAAAATTATTGACAAGAAAAAGTGTAAAAATAATGTATTTAAAAAGAATAAGTAAAGAAATAATCACTATTATCTTTAGCCCCACGGTGGGCGCCAAACTATTTACCTCAATTAAATTTGATTTGTGGTTTTAAAGATATGCAATTTAGTTCAATACCAATTAATAATCAAGAAATATGAAGTAAAAATGAAAGAGACAAGTGAATCAAGCCAATGTTACTTGATAGTAGTGACCTCGAGACGGGCTGAAAGCATTAAAGAAAGAAATCTAAAGCAAGAGCAGTAGAGCTAAAGGACAATGTTGATGTACAACAGGCAAAAAGTAAAGAGTATATTCTTTTCTAAGTGATTATATCCCGTTACAAATGATTGTGTCCCCTTTATATAATAAGGGAACCCTAAATAAGGAATATTTCTATTTACCGTAAGGAATATTTTTGGTACAGCTATCTAAGAAACGTACAATCTTATTCCAGAATTTGGGCCATGATCATAGGAACGTGGCAGGAATCTAGCTTATTCCTATACAAATTCATAACGGTACTATTTTGGGATCGAGCATACTCGGTCTCTGTACGCATCGTGCTCTATCTTCAAACTCGGGTCTGGTCCCTCGATCTCGAACTCGGCCTCACCCGAACTCGGTCCCTCGAGCCTATAATCGGAGTCATGCGATTATGACCGTATACAATTACAACAATTTTCACTCTGTCTTGTCAAACTATTCCCATTTATATGTCGCTGATGACATTATACCTAATACTTTCTTTAGCATAATTTTTATGAAGATTCTAGTGACTTTTTGATGAGAAAATAGAAAATTTTAAATCTTGTAAGTCGTATCAAACACTTGATCATAAGCTCTACGAGCTAGTAAAAGATTTAGCACTATCGTGGTATGGAAGTTAGTTGATACGGGAAATACAAAAATCGCTGATCTTCGATTTTAATGAAATGAATGCCTCGATATCTTGTCGGACCCAGATATTTGAATTTGATAAGTCTTTCACAGTCTTTGTTTTTTTTTTCCCCATAGGGATGAAAAAGAAAAATCGATAATACTGGTGACAATATCATGGTAAAGGAAGGTATCCAATGCTTTGCGCTGAACCAGACTTCAATTATTTCCCAACTTTACAGTGCGAACTTGAATCGGCTTCACTGTCTTGGCACTATTGTTTTGTTTAAAGGAAAAGATGCATTCTCTTTTGGAATTTCTTAGGTCATTCACATAGTACTAATTAGGGTGTGTTCGAAATTACTATATAATTATAAGGTCATGCAATTATTAAGATAGCAATTAATAGCTTACGAATTAAATTATATTATAATTGCACATACCTATTTATTAATTATAACGTAATTATAGTGTACTTTCCAGCATTATTTTTTTGCTTGCAAAAGAATGATTTCATAGTTTAATATTTATAATTAACTTTAAAATAAGAGTTAATTCAAAATAAGAGTTAATTCCCCGTTTTCCTAATCAAGAATCTTCTAATGTTCTTTTACCGTTTTATGACTTGCGGAGATGATTAGTTCGGGTTGAAATCAGAATACTTAGTTCCTTAATGATGGCTTAAAAATGGTTAAGTTTGTCTTGAGTCAACGTTTTAAGTAAATGACCTCGAAACGAGATTTGACGGTCCCAATAGATTCGTATGATGATTTTAGACTTAGGTGTATGTTCAGATCGAATCTTCGATGAGCCGGGAGCATTTCAGTTCTTAATATTAGAAGTTGGTACATTGAAGGTTTTCAAGTTCTTTAAGTTGAGTTAGGAGTAGGTTTTGGTGTTTTCAAAGTCCGTTTGGGATTCCAAGCCTGGGAATAGTTCTGTATGATGATTTATGCCTTGCACGTAAAATTTAGTGGCATTCCGAGTAGTTTAGTCTGATTTGGCGCATTCGGAGTAAGTTGGAAGAACTTAAAGTTCCTAAGTTGATTAGATTTGGTTTGGGTGCGATTCTTAGTTTTGATATTGTTTACGCATTCCAAGAGTTCGAACGAGTCTGTTTTATGGTTACGAACTTGTTGATATATTTGTACGGGGTCTCGGGTGTTATTCAGGCGATGTGCGAAATATGTTTGAACATGGAAGAATGGCTGAAGCAGTAAGAGTTCTGGTCCGTGCGTACCTGTAATGAATTAGCCGCAAGTGCGAGCTCGCAGAAGCGAGAAAATGATCACAGAAACGGCCTAGCGTAGGCTGGCCAGTGGTCGCAGGAGTAGAGAAGGTACTGCACTTACGAACTCGCAGGTACGAGGTATGTGATCGCAGAAGCGGAAAGATGCCAGCCAGCTTAGTTTTGCAGTGCGATCCACTTTTCCACAGAAGCGGGCTTGCAAGAGCGAGGCTTTGTCTGTAGAAGCGAGAATGGATGTCCTGGGCAAGGTCCACACCTGCGACAATTAGTCCACAGAAGCGGATCCGCTGGTGCAAAAATCGCAAGGCAGGAAGGTGCATTTATATTGGACTTAGGTAGGTTTTTATCTCATTTTAGCATGGAGTGGTCGATTTAGGAGCTCTTAGATTTAAATTATGTCAAAAGTCCTCAAAATACCATTTTTCTTTCTATATATACCAAGTAGGGTCTGCCCAAACAATTATAGCTTCTCCTACGCAAAATAGGACAGTTTTCCAAGGCAGAACGTCTGCGGCCGCCGATTCAACCGCGTATTTGGCCGTGGATTTTACCCAGTTTCTGCCTCACTTCCGCGGCCAGTGCGTGACCGCGTACTTGTTGCAAATTTTTCACCCTATTATGTTTGGAATTTGCAAAGACGTAAAAAATGAGAGTTGTAGCCCTAACAATATATTGTTGAGATCAAATAGAGGTCTGAGCGAAAAATTATGTTCATTTTACTAGATAGTGCACAACATGCCTACTCTTTTCTTCTTTCGTTTTTATCTATCATCCATTCTTCCCCCAACACGATCCTGGCTTAATTTCTTGCGCTTTCACTCAGACTTCAAAGCTTCAAATCACTTGAATTCATTTCATAGCATCTACATAGTTCGGAATCACTCCTACAAGGCATAAAACACACAATTAGTGCAAAACACTAGCGATTAAAGCGCAACTCAACTGAAGTGCAGTGAATTGCAATGTAATAATAGACTAAAACACATAATTATAACCTATCATTATGAGGTTATGGGTAATAATTATCTTAAAAAATATCTGAAATTCGGGCACGTGGCTCCAAGGGTGAATTTTAGGAATCTTCCAATTTCGGTTGGGTAATTACTCTAGGGGCTAAGTTATGAGCTTTTTAACATATATTGATTAGTTTAAATAATATTTGTCTAGTTTCGAATTGTTCGGCACAGAGCTGAGGATTAAGAGTTAAACTGGTGGAATGGAGAGTGAGCTTTGGGACGAGGCAAGACTCTTGCCTAACCTTGTAAGAGGGAATTTACCCCATATGTATTTTAAATTACTACTTGCTTCTAATTTTTGGTGCTACGTTGATAAGTTAGGATTTTAGCATGCTTTATGCCGCTACTTGCCTATGCTTTGATCATATGCTTGTACAAAATAGTCCCAAAAGGCTCACATGTTATGCTTGTTTGCATGTTTGATTGACAAAGTGACGAATTATCAAAGATCGACTCAAAAAGGAGTGAAACCTGCTCAAGTATCAAAGACCAAGAAATCTAAGGGAAGAAGGCCTAGTGCGGACCGAACAAAATAGACTTGCGGCCATACTAGGAGATTCAGAGAGTTGGAAATTTGGGTTCAAGGGAAATGCAGCTGCGATATATTTTATGCATTCCCGGTCAGTGCACCGCGCCCAAACTACTCTTTTGTGTTGTCCGTGGAGCATAGATTCAGAGAGATGAAGACTTCCTAGGATTCCATCCATGCGGTCCGCGGTCAATAATGTGCGAACCGCGCCAACTTCCTCCGTGGCCGCGGTACACTTCCACGCGGTCCGCGGTCCTCAAGTTCAGAGAAGTAGAAATGTAAAGTCCAAGAGCCAGTGCGGCCGCAGTCCATTTTTTGCGGCCCGCACTGACCACGCAGAGGTATTTTTATCCTGTTTTTCCAGTTTAGTATAAATAGAATATTTTACAATTTTTAGGTTATCTATTATTTCCCATACTCGACCTGCTTTCGTGAGAATACATTTGTAGTCGTTTTTGGCATCTTAGCTTTAAATTAACAATAGATTCTTGCAATTTAATTTAGTATTTATGTATTATGTCTTGTTCTTCATCTATTTCTTCATTTTCTTGTCCAAGCATGAATAGCTAAACCCATTAGCTAGGGTTGTAGCTCAACCCTAGTGTGGGTAATTGACGGGTGTTGCTATATAAGGTTCGATTGACTATGGGTGTTTGCTATTTGAGATGATTTTATGTTTAAATTTCCAATTTGTGGTTACAAACACTGATTCATGCTTAGTGGGTTTAACTCCTCTTAAGAATGAGAGTCTATGAATCCAAAATTGACCGAATAAGGAATTGGGATGGATTCATGAGAAATGATAATCCCAATTAACGGGGTATATCTCGAGAAAGTAATTACCCTACTTGAACCCTAGTTTCTTATCCTAATTTGCCTACCCATTTGGTCTCGAGAGAGTCAAGTGGGCAAAATTACTCTCTCTACCAACAAGTGTAAGAATGGGTAAAATCGTGCAATGTTTATAGTGTAAGCTCCAAATATTTCAATCGAACCTTAGTAACATCTACCCATCAATTAGCTACCTAGGTAGTGTCACGACCCTGGTGTTTTTTCCCCATTAGAAACAACTTTAGCAATCATCTTGTAGCTTAATTTAGTTTCAATTAAGTAATTTGAAAATAGTAGTTTATAATTGAAGATCCCCAATAATGAAAAGAAGATCATCTAAGAGCACACATAACTCTATCCTAAGTAGATACCCAAATTCCCTTCTAGCTCCCTGAAGATTCGATCCCGGCCCTCATATCGGGTAAAAGCTATTGCGACCCTCTTCTCCCACTCTTTACTAACGGGTAGTTGGCTGCAATTATTTTTTAGCGTCGTTGCCGGGGAGCTTACGGTTTTGGCTATCCAGTTAGTAGTTTTGTATGTTTCTCTTTTTTACTTCTTATTTACTAATTATGTTTATGTCGATTACTCAAGTAAAATGGCTCTGAATGCTAATGACCCTCTTGGCATGTGAAGGCGGGGTAGGAGGTAGACGATCTTGATCCAGAACAGGTTCCTATATTACCTTAACCTCCACGTAGAGGCCGTCAGGTCAATGCAAATGACAACAACAATATTCCAGAACCTCCTTTGCCACCGCCAAGAGTGGCTCCAAGAGTCCTCCCGAATCAAGGATATGCGAGTGCCATCGTTTCTCCCCGAATTTGGGCGGGGAACTTTCAAATTACAAATGTCATGTTGACCTTGCTCGAGCAAAGAAGGTATTTTACGGGCGCCTCTGATTAAAATGCCTAAAAGCACTTGAAGGGGTTCGTAGATACATACTGAGGTAGTAAGCAAACAAACGTGTCCAAGGATGCTTTGAGATTAAGGCTTTTCCTATTTTCTCTTCGGGGTAAGGGGTTGGACTGGTTAGAAAGGCTCCCCAATCATTCCATCACAACTTTGGATGAATTGGCGCACAAATTTATTTCCATGTTCTTTTTTCCAAGTCACATGGTGACGCTTCAGGATGAAATTTTGGCTTTCAAGCAAGAGCCAACGGAACCCTTGCATGAAATATGGGAGAGATTTAGAACAATGGTGAAAGGGTGCCCAAATAACGATATATCGGATGTGATGATTCAACAAAACTTTTATCAGGGCATTAACACCACTACTCAATGAATTGTGAACCAATTGGTTGGAGGCAACTTTATGAAGCATCCTTACGATGAAGCTTGTGATATTTTGGATGAAATGGCCAATACATCTTCGGCATGGTAAAGCCGAGCAAATGTGCCCCAAGGTGACCCCATGGTCATCCATTTGCACAAGGAGTTGTATAACCACGGTCAAGCTATTGCCGAGCTCACTACGACTATGAATCAATTGGCGAAGGCGCAATTACAACAAGTCCAAAATTCTCGTCAAGTCAATGCCATGGAAGGAGAGAACGTACTTAAGAGAAGGTAAAAAGGGAAACAATCTAAAGGAAAGTGTGATCAATATGATGATGGTGGTGGTTTCTCAAATAAGTGTTACGTTATGATGAGCAAAGCGAAGAGGTTCAATATGTCAATAAATATCAAGGCAATCGAGGCAACTCTTCAAATCAACAATGGTGACCCCAAGGGAATTGGGATCAACAAGGTGGTAGTAGTTGGAACAACAACAATCAAGGCGAAAATTGGGGGAACAACAATTCGGGTAACCAAGGAAATTGGAATGGAAATAACAACCACAATTGGAATAAAAACAATGGTCATGGCGGGTGGAATAACAAAGGAAATCAAGTCAACCGGGGGCAAGGTTTTCAAAGGCCCCTGATGTATAACCAACCAAACAATCCGCCTCAGTTTGAATCTCAAGGGTCTAGTTATTCGGGTAATAATATGGGAAGAATAGAAATGATGTTCGAACAAATTATGAAGAAGAACCAAGACTCTGATGCTTAATTGGCTTCCCACAATACCTCTATTCGGAATTTGAAGGTGCAATTAGGCCAAATTTCTCAATTGTTGAATACTCGACCTAAGGGTGACCTACCAAGTGATACGGTAGTGAACCCGGAGAGAGGTAACAATCATGTGATGGTGGTTACAACAAGAAATGGTAGAGGCAGTGATGTGCATGCCTTGAAAGAAAATCAAGTTGTGGATGATGATGTTGGGTTCCAAGAAGATATGAGTCATTTGATTTTTGAAGATGTGGTTGACACAAATATGAACAATGAGGTGAGGATATATATTGATGAGGCCGAGGTGGAAACACAAGATGTAGTGAACCCATCTAGGGAACATCTAATTGATATACCCGAGCCGGTGGTGCCCAAAGCCAAGGCACGTTTGCCTAGACTACCTCCACCTTATCCTCAATGGTTAGCAAAGAAAAAGAGTGACAATCAATTCAAAAAGTTCATAGATATGATGAAGAGCCTTACAATCAACATGCCTTAGGTGGAGGCACTTGAGCAAATGATGGGCTACGAAAAGTCCATGAAGGATTTTGTAACAAAGAAGTGTTCCATGGATTGTGAAACAATAAAAATGACTCACCAAGGTAGGGCAATATTGCATTCTATGGCCCCAAAACTTGAGGACCCCGGAGCTTTACTATCCCTTGCACTATCGGTAGTGCGGATTTTGCCAAGGCCCTTTCTGATTTGGGGGCTAGCATAAATTTGATGCCTTATTCGGTCTTTAAGACTTTGGGAATCAGACAACCTAGGCCAACCTCAATGAGACTTCAAATGGCGGATTGGTTGATGAAGCGGCCTTTGGGTATAATTGATGACGTAGTTGTCCGGGTGGACAAAATTCATATTTTCGGCCGACTTTGTCATATTGGATTGTGAAGTGGTCTTTCAAGTCCCGATTATTCTTGGGAGATCTTTCCTAGCAACGGGGGAGGCTTTAATTTATGTTGAAGAGGGTGAGCTAACTTTTCGTGTAGGGGATCAAAAGGTTGTTTTCCATATTTGCAAATCAATGAGACAACCCAATAGCACCAATGTGTGTTCATTTATGGACGTTATTACAGTTGTGATAATGGATGACACAAGTTTCATAATCAATGTTGATGATCCCCTTGAGGTCGTTCTTCTTAATGTGGATGTTAATGATGATGCAAGTAGAGTGGGATGCGTGAATGCTTTGCACGGTATGGGCTCGTAATCTTATGAGCCTAAAAAATTGTCCTTGGATCTTAAAAATCGGAGAACGACACCAACTAAGCCATCCATTGAGGAGCCACCGGTGTTGGAGTTGAAGCCACTTCCTCCATACCTCAGGTATGAATTTTTGGGCTCTAATTCAACTCTTCCAGTTATTCTTTCCTCTTGCCTTACTTACTTGCAGGTTGAGGCCACTTTGGAGGTGCTTCATAGGCGAAAAAGGGAAATAGGATGGACTCTGGCGGACATTCGAGGAATATGCCCCGCATTTTACATGCATAAAATTATCTTGGAGGATGATTCATGGCCTTCCTTAGAACATAAAAGGACGATAAATGAAGCAATGCAATAGGTGGTGAAGAAAGAAGTGATCAAGTGGCTTGATGCGGGTTTGGTGCATCTTATTTCTGATAGTTCATGGACTTCTCCGGTCCAATGTGTGCCAACGAAAGGAGGGATGATGGTGGTGACAAATGACAACAATGAACTTATTCCTACTCGGACCATTACCGGGTGGATAGTTTGTATGGACCGCCGTAAACTCGACAAGGTTACCCGCAAGGATCATTTCCCTTTGCGATTCCTCAATCAAATGCTTGATCGCCTTGCGGGGCGATCTTTCTATTGCTTTTTGGATGGGTATTCGGGGTACAATCAAATTTTTAGTCGCCCAGAGGACCAAGAGAAGACCACATTTACATGCCCATATGGTACATTTGCTTTCTCCTGGATTCCATTCGCGTTGTGTAATGCTCCGACAACCTTCCAACGTTGTATGATGGCTATTTTCACCGACATGGTGGAAGACATATTGGAGGTCTTTATGGATGATTTTAGTGTGGTTGGTGATTCCTTTGAAGAATGCATGGTAATCATTGATAGAGTCTTGGCCCGATGTGAAGAAACCAATTTCGTTCTCAATTGGGAAAATTGCCATTTTATGGTTGAAGAAGGTATAGTGTTGGGTCACAAGATTTCTAAGCATGGGATTGAGGGTGACAAGGCTAAAATCGAGGTGATTTTAAGGCTTCCTCCCCCCACTTCTGTCAAAGGGGTGAGGAGTTTCCTTTGACATGCCGGGTTCTACTGGCGGTTTATCAAAGATTTCTCGAAGGTCGTGAATCCCCTTTGCAAGTTTCTAGAGAAAGATGCTAAGTTTGTTTTCGATGAAAAATGCATGGAGGACTTTGAACTTTTAAAGCAGAAGTTGACCACCACCCCAATCATTACCGCACCCAATTGGAGTTTGCCCTTTGAACTAATGTGTGATGCAAGTGACATTGCGGTGGGGGCGGTGTTGTGTCAACGAGTTAGCAAAATGTTCCATCCCGTGTACTACGCAAGTAAGACTATAAATAAAGCTCAACGGAATTACACGGTGACGGAGAAGGAATTGTTGGCCATTGTATTTTCCATGGAGAAATTTAGGCCATATCTTATGGGGGCCAAGGTAATTATGCCCACCAACCATGCCGCCTTTAGGTATTTGATGACCAAGAAAGATTCCAAGGCAAGATTGTTGAGATGGGTGTTACTTCTTCAAGAATTTGACTTAGAAATAGTGTACCGGAAGAGAAGTGAGAACCAAGTTGCGGATCATTTGTCCCGGATGGAAGACGAAGGGAGGTCATGTGATAGCCTTGAGATAAATTATACATTTCTCGACGAAGAACTTCTTTCCGTGCCAATGTGTGACATGCCATGGTTCGCGGACATTTCCAACTTCATTGTAATTCGAATTATCCCATGTAAGCTCTCTTCCAACCAAAGGAATAAACTCAAACAGGATAGTTTGGATTTTTATTGGGATGATCCGTACTTTGTTAAGATTTACACGGATAGTGTGGTTAGAAGGTATATCCCGGAAGGTGAACAATTGAGTATTTTGGAGGATTGTCACTCATCCCCCTATGGTGGCCATCATGGAGGGGCGAGGACGGCTTTGAAAGTTTTGAGTTGCGGTTTCTATTGGCCGACTTTGTTTAAGGATGCTAGTGATTTTGTAAAGAGATGTGATCAATGCCAACGAACGGGAGGGATTTCCAAGAAACACGAGATGCCTCTTAACACAATTCTGGAAGTTGATATCTTTGATGTTTGGGCTATTGATTTTGTGGGTCCTTTTGTTAGCTCGTGTGGGAACACTTACATTCTTGTAGTAGTGGACTATGTGTCAAAATGGCTTGCGTCCATGTCCTTGCCTAACAATGAAGCTAGGAGTGTGGTGTCATTTCTTAAAAAGAGCATATTCACAAGGTTTGGTACATCCCGGGCAATCATTAGTGATGGTGGATCGTACTTTTGTAATAGAGCTTTTGATACCTTTCTCTCCAAGTATGGTTTTAACCATAAAGTCTCTACACCTCACCATCCACAATCAAGTGGTCAAGTTAAAGTATCAAATAGAGAAATCAAGAACATCTTGTCCAAAACTATCAATGCAAATCGGACCGATTGATCGAAAAAGTTAGATGATGCTCTATTAGCCTATCAGACCGCGTACAAAACCCCAATTGGTATATCTCCGTACAATTTGGTATTTGGGAAAGCATGTCACTTACCTGTGGAATTGGAGCATAAGGCTATGTAGGCCTTGAGGAAGCTTAATCTTGAGTGGGATATTACGGCCAATCTTTGTGTTGAACAAGTAAATGAACTTGATGAATTCTGATTCCATGCATACTCTAGTTCATCCTTGTATAAGGACAAGATGAAGTACTTACATGATAAATATGTTCGGGGAAAGGAGTTCAAGGTTGGTGATTTGGTTTTCTTATTCAGCCCCCATCTAAGGTTGCTTCCCGTAAAGTTAAAATCAAAGTGGAGTGGGCCATTTGAAGTTGTATGTGTAACCCCATTTGGTTCTCTAGATTTTAAGAACAAAAGTGTTAAGTCTTTAGGGCGAATGGCCACCGTGCCAAGCATTATCTTGCGAAGATTGATGATAGCCACGTGGTGGTTGTGGGTCATTTCAAATCATGTGATGGTAACCAACTGCATGCCGCAAACATTAAATCAGGCGCTTCTTGGGAGGAAACCTATGTCTTTTTCTTTCTCTTTGATTTTCTTTGTAGTTTAGGATTTTTGAACTAATTGGTTGTGAGATGTTGCAGGGATTGAGTTGATGCATTGCAAAACAAGTTGGAAAAATTGCACAATCTCTGAAGTTTGCCAGCGCGGCCGCAGTACACATTGTGCGGACCGCACGAACATGGGCTAAATGAGGTGCTCTCTGAAGTTACTCACCATATTGTATTTAGTGTGGTCCGCGGTGGACCTCCGCGGTTATGGTCAACTTTTGTGCGGTCCACGGAGGTTGTCTTCTGAAATGTCATATGAACATATACAGCGGTCTGCCGTCGACTTTGTGTGGCCGCACTGGTAGGTATGTATGAGGTCCACACCATTTTCTATAAATAGAGCCCAAGGGTCTCAGTGTACCCTTTTCGAACATTGAAAACTCAGACTCATAAAACTACTGTTCATCCCTTTCTAAGACCGAAATTTTTTTTTGCTTGGATTAATTGCATACGTTCTTCAAAGATTTGGTAACATTTCACGCATCTTTCATTTATTATTTTTATATTTTCATTTAATTTGCTTGCCCAGTAGTTTTTAGCTTCTTCTTTCTTCTGGTAGATTTTTCTTTTTCATTTATTTGTTAGCTTAAGGTAATTTAAATGCTAGGTTTGTGTGTGGGCTTTGATAATGGTTGAGTAAATTGAGTAGGGACATCGTAGGATGAGGACTTGAGTAAAAATGCAAAAGTTGGAGACCCTAATCGGTGCCCTAACTTAGCACCCTTCGCGGACCGCGGTCACATATGTGCGGTCCGCGGTGCTTGTATTATGAAACTTGCTTGATGCCCAGCGCGGCCGCATTGCACTTTGTGCAGTCCGTGCTGACCCACCGCGGCCATGACACCACTTTGTGTGGTCCACAGTATGGAGATTTAGAGAGTTGATTATTGGGACTTTGACCCAACGCGGACCGCAATCGCTTTTCCGCGGTCTGCGGTGCCCCCTGCACGGTCGCACCCTCTTTTGTGTGGGCCTTGATGCAATGATTCTGAAACTTTTTCTGCACCAATATCTACTGTCTGCAATTCATTTCATTCATCTGTTTCACTGCCTGTAATTAAACTAACCAAGTTAGATGCGTGTGTCTGCAGATAATAGTTAAATAAAGAGGCGCCAAATGATCACAACAGCCCATGATATGTGGTTCCTCCCGAGGGGGAAAAGGCAAGAGAGTAGCAAAACTCACTCCCCAAGATCGGGAGAACATGAAAAAGACCCGAAAACTGATAAAAGTTGAAGATAAAGTTGCTTCCCATTCCTCGGGGAGTGAGTATGTGCCATACAAGGACATCTCCTCAGACTCAGCTCCAACTCACATAACCAACCCCTTCCAACTAACTGATACACCTCAAGCATCACCTACTACCAAGAGGCCGGTAAATGTAGTTTCTGATTCATCTGATGAGTCAGCAGCTGGTAGTGGGAACGACTCCACCTCCCCCACAACTTCATTATCTAGGGATAGTGCAGGCGAGGATGAGGGTGGTGAGCCTCAGGTTGGGGGAATAGCCCGAACTAGGAAAGTCGAAGAGTGCGAAGATAGATTTGTGAGTCAAGTGGCTTACCATAAATTTTGGGAGTAGTGGTCGTTGAAGCATTTAATACCGGAGAGAAGTTTTATCATCAAAGACCTTATACCCCACAACCCTAATGTGCTAAGACATTTCCAAACTAGATCGGGCTGGGAGATATTTCTGGAGAAGTGTATTGATGCTAATGAGCACATGGTGAGGGAAATCTATTGTAATGTTGCTCACATTGTCAAGGGGTCCAAAGTGACCAAGGTCTGAAAGAAAAAGTGTTGTTCAACGGACTATCCCTAAAGTACTATTTGGGCTTCATAGAAAAAGATGGTCTCTCTATTTGGCCAAGTTTGAAATGGATGAGGCTGTCCGTCTATGGTTGGCTTCATACCTAGCAATCCCAGGTACCGTTCCGACGTGGTTGACTGCGGGGGTTAAAATACTGAGGGGGGACCCTAAATTTTGAGGCTCAGGGTTGGGAGACCTTCGTTTGCAACAGTTTGGACCCGACTTCACATGACCAGACTCTCCCGCACACCCGAGCGATATTCGTTGCATCGATCATGGCGGGTTACCCCATCAATGTGGGGAATGTGATGTCCCGCATCATCTCTCTCATGGGTGCCGAAGCTAACTGGAACTACCCTTTCCCCAACATTCTGCCAATGTATTTCTACGACTTGGAGGTAGAAATGAAGCAGTATGATGTTAAGGAAAAGTCGGTTGCTCCGTTTTCATGATACAATTTGAGGGGGCCAGACAACCCCAAGAACAAGAGCTACAAGCCACCCGCCTCTGCCCTAACTGGCCAGTCTGAGGAGCCAGTTGCGGTAGAACCTTCTATCGAGCCTTCTACATGCCTGCTGCCACTACAGTTGATGACTTGCCTCTAGGACCTTCCTCTGCTGCTGGTCCCAATACTTCAGCTTGCCCGGGGGTTCCATTTTCCCATGCTCATCTTTTCACTGCCCATCAGTTGAGCCAGACACTGTCCAGTTTGAGCAACTGGATGTCAGCTACGACATCCAAGTTGTCTACATTGTCTTCCACCGTTGAGGCCTAATTAGCACCTCAGACAGCTCAGATTCCTCAGTCCATAGGACACATTGAAGAAGCTCCTAGAGAACCAGGAAAAGATTATGAAGACATAGACTGCCTTGTCTAAGGCGGTGGATTAACATGTAAAGGCTTTGAAGGAGCTTTCCAAGGATCATAAGAAGATGAGGAGATCACGGTCTTCCCAGGAATCTGTGAAAGAGCTCAGGACAGATGTGGACAAGCTATTGGCAGACCAGTGTTGATATTCGAGGACCCAGCCCTAATAGCAGCAGTAGCAGAGCCACAGCAGAAGCAGGCACCCAGGCTTCACCGGAAGAAGTGGAAGCTCCCTAGTGAAGACGATGCTATCATCCAGTTGGCGGACCCACCAGAGGCTACCTCCAGTCAGCCACAGGATGTACTTGAGCCACAACCTGTCCCAGACCCAGTCCTAGCAACTGAGCAGCAGGTGACCGGCAACCAGTCTGAGGTTCTCGCATATATAGAGGACCTGGGGACCAAAGATGATCCCATGCAGACGGACCAGGCTTAGGTAGCTCCTATATCCTTTCTTGTGATTTTTGACAATTATTTTATAGTTGGCATTAGGGACAAAGCCAGTTTTTATTCGTGGGGGTGCGCCCTACTTTTTATCTGGATGACTGTACAAATTAGTTGACTTAGTTTATATTTCTGTTGATTTTCTTTTTTGGTCTGTATATAACTTTACATTTAGTTACTTTTATCGTATTTTTTTATCTTCTATTTGGTCTATATAAAACGTTACACCCTTGTATATATTCATCTCCCGTTATATATTCTAATCCCTTTTTGTAAATATTCATTCTCTTTTTATTTTTCGTACAAATTTTTCATTTTTTTAGCTCAGTAGATAGGTTCACAGCCTTTTTGTTTCGTTTTTGGTGCTTTCAATAAGCCTTTGGTTTTATTAATGCCACGGTTCTTTTCAAGGGTGGAGTAGTGTGTGAACTGGGTGGCTCGTCCCGATGATTGATGGCGTGACAACCTTCTTAAGGGTTTAAGTCTGTTTTTTATTTTTCTTTTGTTTTTAGTAGTTGATAGTAAGGGTACCTCAAGCATAGCTGCACTTGGGCCTAACACATTTTCCTTTGATGCCATGGTCAAAGACAAGTGGTTGTGTTCAGGATGGTGAAAGTAGTGGCATTGAGACTCTTGTGTTGACCAAACAAACATCACGTGGTCTTTCGGGACTATTGTGTGCTTAATTGTGTCTAAGATTGGTGTGGGCCCCCGACTCTATGTGTTTAGCAATCCTTGAGCGAGTGCAGTGAGAAATCAAATTTTGACTCCAAGTACCAAGTCAATGATCTAGAACTTGCCCTAACTGTTTGTTGAGGCAAATATTTGAGTGAAATTCGACTTGAGAAGTGATTATAGGTTCTCCTTTATCCAAATGATAAGTTGAACAATTCCATAGCCTACCAATGAGATAATCCCTAGCAAAACCCTTAACGTCCTCGACGTCAACCAACAAAACATCAAAAACCCAGCACCTCCCTAGAACACATAAAACCAACAAAATCCTCCCGCACCCCACCAGTATGCTACACCTCGTCAGAATCACAATCATCCACTAGTACCGACTCCTCTACAACATCATTATCAGCCAACTCAGTATACACAAAGCACTACCTATCACACTCCTCAGAACATACCACAACCTATCCCCGACCCTCAAAACTCAACCAACAACCACCACTATGCCCAATTCTTGGAGTCCATCAAAGCAATCCTATATATGTAGAAACCTTACCCTATACCCCCACAACAGACCTTGTACATACCTGAATCCTCCTGGAAGGACCTTCTTATCAAGAATATGGCGGAAGAACTCAAGAAGCTTACTAGTCAAGCCCAGGGTGTTGAAGGCGGTAATAGCATCGAAGGTCTGAATTTTGAAGATTTGTGTATTCAGCCGAACGTAGAACTACTAGAGGGTTATAAACCTCCTATGTTTGAGATGTTCGGCAGATCGGGTGATCTGAAGGTAAATTTGAGAACATACTGTGACAAGCACATAGGGGTTGGTAAAGAGGAAATAATCTGCATGAAGATGTTCATGAGGAGTCTCACTTGAGACGCCCTGTCCTAGTATATTGGTCAAAAACGAAGAAATGGGTTAACTGGGAAAGCACGGCGTCAGATTTCATGGATCGGTTCACATTCAATATGGAGAATGCTCCTGATATCTTCTATATCAAGAATCCTAAGAAAAAGCCAACAGAGACTTTCTGCCAGTATGCTACTAGATGGAGATCAGAAGTTGCAAAAGTAAGGCCAGCATTAGAAGAAGAGCAAATGAACAAATTCTTTGTCCGATCCCAGGATTTGCAATACTAAGAGAGGTTAATGGTTATTGAAAATCATAAATTTTCTGACATCATCAAGTTGTGAGAACGAATAGAAGAGGGAATTAAAAGCAGAATAATGATAATCTTTGAGGCACTCCAAGCCATAAAAATGGCCTTGCAGTGAGGGGGTATATCTAAAAAGAAAAAAGTCGGTGCAGTAATGGTAGCTTAACGTCCGAAATATCCTCTTACATACCAAACCCCACCACCCACATATCATACTTCACCTCCCATATACCAACAACCCGCCGCCACTTATCATACTTATAACACACAACCTACATATTACCACTCACCACCACTAGCCCGCCAAAACTACCAGAAACCCAGACATAATTTCAACCGCAGACCACCTAGACAGTACACTCCTATTGCTAAATGAATTGATCAGTTGTATGAAAGAATGAAGGCTGTCGGTTATGTCACCCCGATTCCCGCAGTTACTATGGAAAACTCTTCTCAGTGGGTTAATCCGAACAAGACATGGGCCTATCACTCGGGCATAAAGGGACATACTATTGATGAAGGTCACACTTTAAAGGATAAGATTCAAACATTGATTGACACCAAAGTTATACAAGCAAAAGAGGTTGCACCAACTATCTGCGACAACCCCCTCTCGAATCACATGGGCGTGGGGGTAAATATGATCGAAACTGATGAAGAATGGGATCCAAAAGAATCAATTGGACTCATTTGTGAAGGGGATGAACCCAAAGTACCTCCAGTCACCCTCACACCTATTATACTGCAGATTCAGTCACCAATTGAGATTGAAATAAACACGCCGACTCTGTTTGAGGTTAAAACAACAACTCCCTTAGCTGCTGCAGCTCTGTTTGAGGTGGAAGTGTCCACACCCTTCACTGTGACGGTAGCACCCACACTGTCATTTAATTCCCATACTATACCATGGGACTGCGCTACAGATGCAGGAAGGAAAAAAAAAGGAAAAATGGAAGAAATAGGTGTCGAACAAGTCATGACCATGACCAATAGGGTTTACACACCTGAGCATTTGGGAGGAACAAGCAAAGAAGCCGCTCCCAAGTAGCCTATCATAGAAACAGGCCCATATGATCTTTGTAGAAAGGTTCAAGAAGGATAATATTCTATAGTTGACCATCTAAACAAAACCCATGATTAGATATCCATTCTATCACTACTACAGAATTCTGAGATGCATAGTAATGCATTGATGAAAGTGTTGAATGAAGCTTACGTACCCAACAACATCACTAGTGGATAAATGGCCAACATGGTAAGGAAAGTGATGGAAAGCCACAAGGTTACTTTTCACGAAGACGAGTTGCCACTAGAAGGATTGAGTCAAAACAGGGCACTGCATATCACAGTACAATTTAAGGATAAATTCATATCCAAATTCCTAATAGATGGGGGTTCAAGCCTCAACATTTGTCCGTTGACTCTTTGAAGAGGTTGGCTAAAGGCTTGCATGAGATACGAGAAGGAACTATGAATAAGAAAGCATTCGATGGGTTCCAAAGGACCATGATTAGGGAAATAAACATGTGTCTGCAGATGAGTCCAACTTGGTTTGATGTTGAGTTTCGAGTATTAGGCATATCCTCCACATACAATCTATTGTCGGGACGACCTTGGATACATGCTGCTGGAGCAGTTGCTTCTATGCTACACCAAGATGTGAAGTTCGAATGGAATCATCAGGAAGTGATCATTCATGGAGATAGAAGTAATCCCATTTACACTAATGGAATCATCTGGTTGTAGAGAGTAGAAGGAAGTTAGGAGGAAAAACATACCATCGCATTAATCGCGACAATGCAGTTGAGATAGACAAGTGGTGGATTAATAAGATTGAAAGAATAATGTTATAGATAGGGTACGAACCTAGTAAAGGTCTCGGCAAGAATCTCCAGGGTATCACCAAGCCAATACAACCAAAATGCAACAGTACAACCTTTGAACTTGGATATCAATACACCTGCCAGGAGTATGACGATTGGTCGCAGCCATGGCGTGGTCCTTATTACCCTCTTGAATAGCCAATATTGCATTTGCACCAGACATTTCAACAAGCTAACATTATACGGGGATCTGAAGAAGATGAAACTTCATCTGGCCTAAGAAATCTCTTTTCAGACGATGAAGACATGGACCGAAATGCAATAGTTGAGGAGGAGGAGGAACACCGTACAATTCAAACCGTGGGAGAGGGAGTTGTTCTCTAGAACTGGACAACTACTCCATCCTGAGCCCGTCAAGTTCCTGGGTAGCTTGGAAATTAGCATGATCTATTTCTAAAAGCAATTTTAAGCATTTAAGACATTTTCAGTATTTTATTTGGACGTATTTTGTTTTGAAATAATTGCTCGAGTCATCGAGCCGTACTTGTTTTAATTTTTTCAGGATTTAATTAATGCATTACTATTTTAGTATTTATTATTATCCTTCACATTTTCTCTCTACAGCATTATTATTACTTATCTTGATGAACCGACGACTGTGACATGTAATGAGACAATGCAACATGAGGATAGTGATTCAGAGAAAATGGAAAAAGAAGATGTAATATCTAGGGAAATTGTTAGAGAAGTGGAAAATTTTGAGAATAAGCCTAAGTCAAATTTGGAAAAACCCGAGATAGTCAACATGGGAGATTCTAAAACAGTCAAAGAAACTCGCATAAGCATCCACCTTTCACCATCAGAGAAAGAAGAGTGCACCTATTTCTTAAAAGATTACGAAGATATCTTGGTATGGTCTTATAAATATATGATCGGGTTGAGCATATATATCGTAGCTCATAAACTACATACCAATCCAATGTGTCCTCCTGTAAAAGAGAAACTTAGAAAGTCAAGTGTGATATGACTTTGAAAATTAAAGACAAAGTCACCAAGCAGATCAAAGCTAAAGTTCTCAGAGTGGTCAAATATCCTACTTGGTTGGCTAACATCGTGACAGTTCTGAAGAAGGATGGAAAGATTAGAGTATGTGTTGACTATCGAGATTTAAACCAAGCAAGTCGCAAAGCTAATTTCCCGTTACCCAATATACACATACTGATCGACAACTGTGCCAAGCATGAACTCCAATGCTTCACGGGATACCGTCAGATCTAGATGGATGAGGAAGATGCCAAGAAAATAGCCTTTATCACTCTATGGAGAATGTATTGTTGTAAAATGATGTCGTTTGGCCTGAAGAATATAGAGCCACTTACATGAGAGCCATGATGACTTTTTTTTATAACATGATTCATAAAGAAATAAAGGTGTACGTGGATTACGTCATCATCAAATCCATAAGAAGAGCAGTTCATATAGCAAATTTAAGGAGATTCTTTAGTTAGCTTCGAATGTACAATCTAAAACTGAAACCTACAAAATGTGCCTTCGGAGTCCCTACTGGAAAATTACTAGGTTTCATCATCACTCACTGAGGGATTGAGTTGGACCCTTCAATAGTCAAAGCTATCCAAGATTTGCCACCTCCAAAGAGCAAGAAAGACGTGATGAGCTTCTTAGGGCATGCCAATTACATCAGCCGATTCATAGCACAATCAACCGTGATCTGTGAGAAAATTTTCAAAATGATGCTACAACAAGATGGACTGAAGAATGTCAAAAAGCCTTTGAAAGAATCAAGGAGTACCTATCCACACCACCAGGCTTGGTTCGGCCGGAACCTGGTAGACCTTTTCTACTCTATTTTTCTATACTAGATGGAGCTTTTGGTTGTGTCTTGGGACAAAACGACGAGGCGAGAAGTAAAGAATAGGCCATATACTATCTAAGTAAAAAGCTTACACCCTACGAGGCACGATATTCTTTGTTGGAACGCACCTACTACGGCCTGACGTGGATAGCTCAATAATTGAGCCACTACTTATGTGCCTATACTACATATCTCATATCAAGGATGGATCCTCTGAAATACATTTTTCAAAAACCAATGCCTAGGGGAAATTAGCAAAATGGCAGATATTGTTGAGTGAATTTGATATTGCCTGTGTGACTTAGAAGGCGGTCAAGGGATAGGCTTTAGCAGATCATCTCGTAGAAAATCCTGTAACAAGGAGAATACGAGCAACTGAAAATGTATTTTCTCGATGAAGAAGTATCATTTTTAGGAGAAGATATCACTCAAGCTTACGACGGTTGGAGAATGTTCTTCGACAGGGCTGCAAATTTCAAAGAAGTGGGTATTGTAGCAATTTTTATGTTAGAGACAGGTCAACATTATCCAGTATTTGCGAAGCTTAGGTTTCCGTACACCAACAATATGGCAGAATAGGATGCTTGCATCATGGGGCTCGATTTAGCCATCGATATGAATATTCACAAATTGTTGGTACTTGGTGATTCAAACCTTTTGGTATATCAGGTTCTAGGAGAGTGGGCTACCAAGAATACCAAAATATTTCCATATTTGTATCATGTACAAGAGTTGATGAAGAGGTTCACAAAGATAGAATTCAAACATGTTCCGAGAATCAAGCAAGAGTTCGATGATGCACTGGCAACTTTGTCTTCCATGATACAACATCTGAATAAGAATTTCATCGACCCTATTCCTATCAGAATCCATAATCAACCTACTTATTATGCTCATATTGAAGAAAAAATAGATGGAAACCCATTGTTTCACGATATCAGGGAATATATGGCAAAAGGAGAATATCTGGAGCATGCAAGTCATACTCAGAAACACACGCTCTGAAGATTATCCAACCATTTCTTCCAAAGCGGAGGAACTCTATATAGAAAGACTGCAGAACTAGGGTTATAACGGTGCGTTGACGCCAAGGAAGCCTCTAAATTAGTCGAAGAGATACAAGACGGAACTTGCGGACCACATATGAATGGTTTCATTTTGGCCAAGAACATATTAAGAGCACGATACTTTTGGATGATAGTGTTAGTTGCATGTAGATATGATATGGGTACCACTAAATAAACTCAATGTAACAAGTGCACCTTGGACTTTTACCGCTTGGGGAATGGATGTCATCAGCCTGCCTTTTCGAATGGGCATATATTCATTTTAATGACCATAGACTACTTCACAAAATGGGTGGAAGTTGCATCTTACAAGGCTGTAACCAAGAAACTCGTTGTAGATATTGTTAGGGATCGTAATGTTTGCCGATTCGGGGTGCCAGAATCCATCATCACCGACAATCTCGCCAACCTCAATGATGACATAATGAAAGCTATGTGTGAAACCTTCAAAATCGAGCATAATAATTCCATAGCATACAATCCTCAAATGAATGGATCTATGGAAGCCTCCAAAAATAACATTAAGAAAATTCTAAGAAAATGGTACACAACCACAAGCAATGGCATGAGAAATTACCATTTGCCTTATTGGTATATCGTACCACATTTTGCACATTAACCGGAGCAACTCCCTACATGTTGTTCTATGGTAGACAAGTTGTCATTCTTGCCAAGGTCGAAATTCCTTCCTTAAGAATTATACAAGAAGCTGAACTCTGGGATGCAGATATATTAGGAAGTCGTTATGAACTGCTAGCTCTTATTGACGAAAAAAGAATAAATGCGATATGTCATGGTCAACTTTGTCAAAACAGAATGTCCATAGCTTTCAACAAAAGGGTCAAACTCATATAATTCACACCAGGGAAGCTGGTGCTGAAGCAAATCTTTTCATATCAGGATGAAGCCAAAGGGAAATTTTCACCTAATTCGCAGGGGCCCTACATGGTTCATAGGGTACTAACAGGAGGAGCACTCATACTTGTAGAAATGGACGGAGAAATTTGGCCAAAGCCTATCAATTCATATGTAGTCAAGAGATACTATGTTTAGATTATTTACATTTTCTCATCTGATTTAGCTGAACTACGCTTGACCTGATTCCCGTTTAAGAGGGGATACGTAGGCAGTCCTGTGGATTCGGTCACATCTTAATAAAATCTTCATTTTCCCCATGATCAGAAACAGGGGCATAATTTTAAGGAGGACCCTCAAAATTCCGGAGTAAGTCCAGCCAACTTCTTCATATGCAGAATAGTCAAAGAATCGCTTATTAAACTGGGGCGGAATTTTGAGGAGAACCCTCAAAATTCTAATGCAAAGAAGTCGAAATGTCTCTAACGTTTTGTAGTCATTGGTTCATTTAATTTACTTGATATTGTAAACTACTATGTTATAAAATAACTATGTTTATCAAATGTATTCATAATTTTCGAAAACTTTATTTTGATGCCAGCCAGATGTTACCCAGGGTAACTCGAATAGGATCTCCAAAGCAAAGCGAGCAGGCAAAAGCACAAATCGATCTTTCCCCCGCGAAACTCACAAATCTTTCTTCGAAAGCAGGTAAAATAAGACCACAATACTTGAATATACATCAAAACAAGGCCCTCAAGACAACAAATTTTCTAGCATGAACATCTTCATCTAAGAAATACTTTACCTTTTGGTCACGACCCGGATTTCCCACTATCGGGATCGTGATGACGCCTACTCATAGTAGCTAGTCAAACCAACTTATTTACCTTTTCATCATTAAACATGTTTTCCACTTGAAATCAAGGATTTTCATAGGTGAAATTGGGGTTTTTGGGTAGAATCTAGGTTTTCTATAACTTGGGGAGTTGGCCCTCGATTTGACGTCCAATTTCAAAACAAATTACATATTTGAGTTCGTGGGAGAATGGGTAATCGGGTTTTGGTCCAAACCTCGGGTTTTGACCACGTGGGCCCGGGGGCATTTTTGGTATTTTTGGGAAACAACTTGGGAAAATCTTTTTTTATGCATTCAAATTGATTCATATAGTGTTTATTAAAGTAATTGAACAATTTGTGATTAGATTCAAGCAAATTGGAGGTGGAACCATGAGGTAAAGAAATAGTTGAGGGTTAAGTGGATTTCAAGGCTTTGAGGTAAGTGTTTGGTTTAACCCTAGCTTGAGGGAATAGGAGTTGATTCTTGTTGCTAATTGCTATGTGATCGAGTACGATGTATAGGCATGGTGACGAGTATCTATACATTGGTGTCTATGATGACAGTTGAGTCCTTATAATATGATTACCATGACTTGGTTGTGAACTCCGTGTTCATTGGAGAAATTCTATATGTTATGTATAACATGTGAACGGTAAAATAATTATTTGATTCCTGGGAGAATTGGCTCAAATTGTGATACGGATATTGAAAGTATAGGAAATGACTGGATTCTTTGGAGCGTTGGCTCAAAAAGGTAGAGTGAATTATAAGATAAAAAAAGTAAGAAAAAGAAAGCGTTGTTGATTATTCCCTTGCTGGGACGTTTAGTTGAACTTGTTGGATTCTTTTCCCTTGCCGAGATTTTTGTCAAATGTTTGCTTATTGTTATGTCCATTAATTGTGAATGTTGTTTGGAGAGTCAGACTATTGAATGATATTGAGGAGCGAGTTGTGTGTCGCAACATTGAACAATGCTATAAAAGGGTCGGGTTGCGCGCCGCAACAGTGATACCTGATAAATTGTATGGGTCGGGTTGCATGCCGTAACAGTGATATTGTGGAGCAGGTTGCACGCCACAATAGTGATATTTGTGGAGCGGGTTGCACGCCGCAATAATTATTGATGCCATGTGTTTGTACTGAGTATTGATTCCTTGTTCATTGTGATCCTAAGCTGTTCTAGTTGGTTACTTGGGATTACTGTTGATATAGTATCTCCCATTAGCATGTTTCCCCTCCCATGTTGTTAATTTCCTTGTATTCGATGTTTCGTTGTATATTTATAACTGCACCGGTTTATGTGGTGTCCAGTCTAGCCTTGTCACTATTTCGTCGGGGTTAGGCTAGACACTTATCAGCACATGGTGTCGGTTGTGCTGATGCTACACTTCTGTGCACTTTTGCACAGGCCCAGGTATTGAGGAACAACAGCAGCATTAGTGCGGGAGCAGGTTTTCATTTTTACGAGACTGAGGTAGCCTTGCAGGCGTCCGCAGGCCCGGCGTCTCTTCTCTATGTTTTTCTTATTAGACTGTTACCTCATTGTTTTTGAGATAGACAGCTTATATATTTCTTTCAGACCATTGTTTTTCATACATCTTTAGTAGTTCGTGAGTAATGTGATACCAAATCTTGGGTAGAGGTTTTAAATGACTGTTTTGCATTAGGATTCGTATTTATCATACAGATTTCCGTTATTGTTCTCATTAGAATTAATGTTTTATATTGATGCTTTAGACTATTAAGATAATTGTTTAATTATGAAGAGGTAAATAAGTTAGATTGCCTAGCTACTACGAGTAGGCGCCATCACGATCCCGATGGTGGGAAATCCGGGTCGTGACAAGTTGGTATCAGAGCACTAGGTTACATGGGTCTCACAACTCACGGACAAACTTAGTAGAGTCTGAGGGGTAGGTAAGAAGACGTCTGTACTTGTTCCCTAGAGTCTATTGAGTTAGGAAAAATCTCTCATTTGTTCTTTCTTGTCGTGCGATTTGGTTTCTCAAATTCTGATTGAATTTTTACTTTGTTCTTTCGCAGATGGTGAGAACACGCGCTTCCTCATCCACCGATTAGCATTCCGAGCCCAAGGCATCTCCTGCTAGGGGAAGAGGATGTGGCCACACTAGGGGACGAGGTGGGGGCAGGGCCCAACCACCAGCATCAACACCAGTGGCAAACCCTTAGGTTAGCCTTGACGAGGAGGTTCCGGCCCCAGCCCAAACAGTTTCGGTGGCCCCAGCTCAAGTCCTAGAGGGGTTTATTGCTACTCCAGTTCTTCAGGACGCCTTGGTTCATTTGGTTGGCCTCATGGAGAGTGTCACCCGAGCATGATTGCTTCCTGCAGCACCAGCCACTTCCCAGGCTAGATGAGGAGCCCAAACTCCTGCTGCACGTACTTCGGAGCAGGTAGCTCCCCAGACTCAGGTTCTACTGGTTCAGGCAGCTACGACAGTTTAGTCGGGGGTAGTTGCATAGAAGGGTGATGGAGCGGCTATGTCCGTAGATTCTTTATGGAGGTTGGACAGGTTCACCAAGCTCTTCACTATCTCATTCAGGGGAGCTTCTTCTGAGGACCCCCAGGATTTCCTATATAGCTGCCACGAGGTTTTTCGAAACATGGGCATTGTGGAGTCCAATGGATTTGATTTTGTAGCTTTTCGTTTATCTGGATCGGCCAAGACTTGGTGGAGGGATTACTGTTCAGCCAGACCAGCAGGGTCGCCGCCTTTGACTTAGGATCAGTTTTCGGAGTTGTTCTAGAGAAATTTCTTCCTGTTACTCCAAGTGATCCTTACCGAAGGCAGTTTGAGTGCCTCCAGTAGGGGTCTATGATGGTCACCCAGTATGAGACCCAGTTTATCGATCTAGCTCGCCATGCCCTCGTCATACTCCCCACTGATAGGGAGAGGGCGAGGAGATTCGTTGATGGTTTGATCCATCCTATTCCTCTTCAGATGGCCAGAGAGGCGGGTAGTGACATTACTTTTTAGGAGACGGCCAATGTGGCCCAGAGGATCGAGATGGTTCTACTACAGGGGGTGGTTATAGGGCAGACAAGAAGTCCCGTCACTCATGACGATTCGGTGGTGCCTTATCTGAAGGCAGGGATTCTTATAATAGGGGCCAGTCTTCCAGGCCTTTTCAGTCAGCCCTCCAGGCTTCACAGTGTATCACAGGTGATCGTGGTTTTCGTGGGCAGTATTCTGATCAGCAGCCCATCAGTGTACAGCGTCTTCAGAGTGTTCGTGGAGGTCATTCGGGCCGTCAGGGCCAGTCTCATCATATAGGGGGATGTTATGAGTATGGTGAGTATCGTCATATCAGGAGACCATGCCCGAGATTGAGGGGTACACAGTCACAGCATCAGGTTCCTCGCCCCATGATCAACGACCTGTAATTAACCTACCCCTTTTAGTTACCCCCCTTTCACCCAAAAGCCTAACCCATTTGCCCCTTTACCCGCCGCCCTCATATGCTCTCTACTCCCTCTTCTTCTACAAAGAACTCCTAGCTGTCGTCACCCTTATTCTTCTCTGATTCCGGTTCAAACATGAAATCAATCCATGATTGACTTACCTATTTCATAATATTGTATCACTATGCAAATTATTCTAGCATCACTTAGTTTTTGCCCTATTATTGGCAAGAACTACCCTTCAAGAATGGGCCGAGTCACTTTGATTATGTGACGATTTGGACGATCTTCCATCTCTATCCATGATATATTGAACGATCCCTTGTATTTTGGTCCGATTCAGGGCGTTAGTCTCAACTAGGGTTTGAGATTTTTCCCTATTCTTTACTGATTTCTAGTTGATACTCTTCCCTTTTTGGTGTATGTTTGAGTGATATTATCCTTATTTTGTTTAACCCATTGTGTTTTCTTTATTTTTACTTTATTTGATATTTTTATAATATTTTTCTTATTCTCTATTATATTCCCTTATTTTTAGTGATATTTGCGTGATTATCTTCTGTTATTCTCTGTTAATTTACTGAAATCCCTTATTTATGTATCATTTACCCTAAAATTGATTCTGACTGATTCTAGTGTATGTTTCCTATTTGTGTTCGAATAATTTGTTTCCATGTCTACTTGTTTGATCTCTGCTATATAAACCCCTCTCAAACACTACAAGAAATATGTCCTTTAGTGGCAATATTTAGTAGCGACTTTATTTATTGTTACAAATATCATATTTATTGTGGCGACTCTAAAAGTCTCTACAAAAGGTTTATTTTTAGTAGAGACTTTTTTAGGTCGCCTCTAATATGTTCCACTAAATCCTGAATTTTCAGTTCCCGCTATTATGAAAATTTGGCTCCAATATTTTAGTACCGACTTAAAAAATATCGTCCATGTTGGTCTTTTGGAGCGACAAGGTTGCTACTATGGTTAATAAAAATTCATTTAACATTAATTAAACAAAAAGAATGCAAAGAAAGAAAATAAAAACACCTTTATAGAGAACAAACATCGGATACTTCTGCAGCTTCCCTCAATCTCTCTTAACAAAAGGGGTGTTCTCCCGCTCTTATTAAAAATTATCTATCAAATTTCCTCGAATCTATCTTTAAATCTCAAATGTAAACTGGTACCCAAAACCGTAATCAGAAATTATATTCTCAAATTAGGTATGTATTTGAATCTTAAAAATAATTTTGGGTTTTTCTGACCCGAGCTTTCAATTTTGGTGAAGCCTGATAAAGTATCTAACTTAAAGATTGAATCAGAAGTTTGTTAAAACTAATTTTCCCAAGCTGTACTTATATTTATGTGTAACAACTAAGCCTTAAAAAGAAGAGGGGACATGCCAAGTGATTTCTGCAAAACGTTGAAGTGGTTGTCGACATTTGCAATACAAAACATTAAGGTAGATACTTTATCGGTCTTTATTTATATTCTCATATTAAGTAAGTTTTTTACTTAATTTTCTTTTGTTTCTAATTTTTAGGGTTTTGGTCTTTATATCTTAATCTACAAATCCTAAAATTAATTTTGGGTTCTTCTTTACTGTACTTGTTAAGGTTGTAGCTTTCGATTTGCTTTTATGTTTATGCTTTGATTATCGAGATAATTGGTGTACTAGCAAATCCATAATTTTTATTTTGATTTTATTTTATTTTTGATCCACAATTGAATCTCCAAATGCAAAAGCAACTTTTACAATTACGTTCTTAGGTACATACAGATAGCGAGAATGAATAATTTTTCTATTTCACCTTTAATTTCTCTGACCCATTTGAAAATATGCAGGAACCAGAAGTAATTTTTATTGAATAGCCATCGTCTAAAGCTCTTTCTCAGTGTCGACTGCTCTTTCACTGGTAAGCTGAAAATTTCTTTCTGAAATTTTAGACCTTTTGATGATTGCATGTTTGGTATATCACTCAAAACCATGAAATGTCATGTTAGGTGTTACGGGTCTTCATTTTTCTTGATATTCTTTTCGATTGTATAATTATCGGTCTAATCGGTTATTTGGTCAGTATGCGATTTACAAATTTTTAAATTTTGAACATACTTAGTAGATGAACCTCATCTTTATTAGGAAGTTCACAACAATTTTTTTTCCTATTAAGTTGACAATAGGCAGGTCGTTGTGCTTAAAGGTCTGTTGTAGCTCATTTATTTATCCCTTTGTAGTAGAAGTGTTTCTAACTGCCATAACGGAATGAAAAGGCATATAAAGAGATCTTATCACTAGCAGTTCTAACCAAACAAGGTTTGGTACATGAATTAAATAGACACATTTGTATTATGCTGATGCTTAATTGACTATTGTTTTCCCGCTACTCTCTCATTTAGTGAGTGCTACTTTCAAACTCTCTAAAACTATCGAATAACCTCCAATGATGCAAGAACTATTCGGAACCCATTCTGGAGGTTCTTGTGACCTCTGAAGCATCGGGGATTTGGGGTTTTACTTCAACACTTTGCATTCTTTGCCTTGTTACTGGTTAGTATTTAAATCTTCATAATGTTTAATTTCTTTCTTTCTTTCTGCACATGTATCTGAACTTTGGTTTGAATGTGATGGTATTCACCTTTGATATCATTCTATATTAATTAATTCCTGAGAATAGTCTACTGTTCATGACATTCCCTGCATCCTGTGATCTCTTATCTCCTGGGATTAGTTTCATACCCATATAGTATCTTAACAGGTCAATTTGGGTTTTAGTATTGTGGTTATATGCTAATTTGCATGTTATGCTTAAATAATGCCTAGCTCTATTAGGAACCCTATTATTTAAATGAACTTTCAATGAATCCTGTGTATGTTGTAATTTTTTAAGACAAGTTTTAACTCATTTCATGTTGTCCTGGATTTCAAACGCTTTTTTTTAAGACTCTTGTGATAATATGTTTTCAATATGTCTTGGTTTATCTGTTGTGCTTTCCTTTCTGTGATTATCAACATGTATATCCCTCTATTGTGTTTAAGTGTTGAGACTATGTTTTATTTTGACCCTTAGATGTCCACTACTATGACCGATGTATGCTTGCAAACCTATCTCTTCTCCTAGTTCCTGTGATGTTTGTTTATGTGATACTTTACTATGTGCACCTTGCTAAACCTGTTGTCTTACTTGACTATTCATGTTGTATGTTCAGTTTAGTGCTCTCTATCTACCCTCCTTACTTGTTACTTTAACATTCTTAATTCCTATCCTTAGCCGGCTGAAATCCAAGGCTATCTAGGTTATGTTGTTGGTCTCTCTAGTGTAAGCACTGCTCGGGGTCCAATTGAGGCCCTTATGAACTGTGACTCGGGGTCCAATTGAGGCCCTTATGAACTGTGACTCACTAGGGTTAGGTTCTAGTCACTCTTCAACTTCTAAGATTGTCCCTGATACCCTACATCCCTATCTTGTACTGTGTTGATTACAAGTGATGAAATATTTGGTGTTGTGGTTCACAAGAGAGTTCTGAACTCCCCTATGGACCAATAATCGTGTGGTATGCTAGGCCAAAAGTGAGGTTGGATATTTAATTGTTTATTTTGGCCTGCTTTAGGCCTATCTAATGCCTTGTGATATCACTATTTTTACTTATTGATCTGGGCCTGTAATAATACTTTGTATAAACAATTGGGGTATTAGTGAAAAGGGAATGGGTAGAATTTTATATCTACATGCCATGGGTAGATATCATACCTGTAGGACTTCACAATGTTTGCTATATATGTTACATAGAATTCATGATATTAGGAAATCATACACATCACTTATCTTGCATGATACTTGCAAAGGCACGATTTTTGAATAAATGTTTAGCTGCTTTTATATTTATTTATGTCTGATCATTAGATATTATGCCTATAGGGAATGAATGCTAATAACCCCCTTTACAACATGTACCACGCCCAAGATTTTAATTACTTAAATTCGTTGATCCATCACATTCTAACTCAAAAACATGCCTATAGGAGGTGAACACACATAAAATCAGCTCAAACTGTCAATTACAGAAATCATGCCTATAGGATCTAAAATTAATTTCAATTATAGAAATCATGCATGTAGTACTCAATTAACCAATTGTGAACATAATACTGTGATTACCACTATTAGTTACTGCATAATAATGCCTAGATATCATGAAAAAAGGTTTGATCTGCTATACTTGTAAACAGTAGGCAACCATGTAGGTTTTAGAGATTGTAAACTGCCTGCTTATTGAAATCTAGAATCACATAGAGATCCTGCCCATAGGTTTCTACAACTTTGACTTGTTAAAATCTGCAAGTGTCTTTCTTAATTACTCTGCGTGCATTTGTTGTCTAAGTGCGGAAGCCGACTTGAGCCCTTATTTTTTTATAAGTGAAAGTCCAAAATGTTTTGTATGTCACCTAGTTTTGTTATATTTTTTAGCAGCCTAAGTTAAAGTCTAGGACCACTTGGAGATAGAGGCCCAAATGCCTCCTGGACCATAGGCATGGGATAGGTAGTGCACGCATAGGGTATGACTTAGAATTGACTAGTGCGCTTTAGGTAAACTACTTAAAGATAGTAATCGGGTAGCAGATGATGATAGTCTGTAACCGCTGAATAATATGAGTAACACCCCACCTTGAGGGAGCTACAAAGTATTATTTATGTTCCACAGGATAATCCTTTAGGCTAAAAAATATACGACCCCCCCCCTCCCATCTTGCCTTTCGTCAAATATCTGTGATTAATAATACACTTCTCAAATTCCTTGTTTTTACTGTGCTTGATGTCCTAGAATAGTTCATATAATCGAGTTCAGTTGGCACCCACAGTTGTGGACCTCGAAGAGTGCCTAACACCTTCTCTTCGAGGTAATTTCGAGCCCTTACCCGATCCCTGGTGACACAAATTAGTTAAATAGAGTTATTTACAAATAGGTGCCCTAACCCACCTTAATATGTTTGGTAGCGACTTTCTCTTTTCAAACTCTTCCTTAAATGAGTTGTCACATGTCTAAACTCGATATCGCGAGAAAAAAGGGGCACAACACCGCCCATTCATCCTGAATAGATAGGAGCAACATTTTTTCCTTCTAAAACTGGGTAACAAATTCCTGCAGCAAGTCAGACTCTCCTTGTGCAATTCTGAATATGTAGGCCTTTTGGGCCTACACCTTTCTAGCCCCGACATGGCCTTAATTAAATAATCTGTGAGCATTGCAAAAGAATCTATGGAATGCTCGGGAAACAGTGAATACTACGTCAAGGTTGCCCTAGTGCGAGTCTCTCTAAATTTCTTTTGCAAAACTAATACCATCTCGCGGGAAACTAAATTGCTCCCTTTCACCGCCATTGTATAGGTGGCAGTAAGCTCCTGAGAGTCCGAAGTCCCATTATATTTTTGTAAGTCGATCATTTTAAACTACTTCAGGATCAATTCTGGTGCCACGCTCGGTTTGCATGGCAGTTAAGTATACTTCTTTGAGTCCGGTCCTTTCAACACCGGTGGTGCACCTGTGATTTTGTCCATGCGGGCATTCATTTCCCTCATAATCCATAGAGTTAACTTTTGAAGGGATCACTCCCTTTGTTGTGACCGTATCCGCTTCCACTGCCCATCGAATCCAACCTCGCCCGTCGGGATGTTGCTATCGACCCTCTACATTATTTGATTTGCACGAGTATCAAGAAGAACTAGACCTCGTCCATTTGTGTTATTGTAAGCACCCGATAACACCTACTTTAGTTCTGTCATAACCTTATCCTGCCATGTGAGATGGCCTATAATGACCTCACATTGCTCCTGCAGGACCTTACCGCTTCAATGACATGTCCCCATTAACATCATTAGGAGTTGCCTCCCGAACATGTCACAAGTACCATCTGTCGTGGACTGGCGTAGCGTTACTCTCCTTATTGTGGATGTCACTGATTGAATATTCATGCTTAGGCTGGTCTCATTCGACCTCAAGATTGTATGTGTTGTTAACACATTATTTTCCATTTTCTATGATTTTTTTCTAAGAAAAAATAATCAAAAGACATTAGTAAAAAAGGAAAAGACCAACTTAATTACACGACTATCTGGGCCACATAGTGGGTGCAAACTGTTTACCCCTAAAACAGTACAGTTAAATTTATACGTTGTTTTTAGACAAATGAATTGATTTGATCCTAAAATAATAGAAGAATTAAATAAATAAATATACAATACTTAGCCTTTAGATAGAAAAAAAATAGAAAAAATGGTATTTCCAAGATCAAGGCCTCCGGACACAACAACAATGAAATCAAAGAGCAAGAAGATAAAATTGTATTATGCTTTTAAATAGACTATCCCCTCCAATGATAATAGAGCACACTATTTATAGTTGCACCTAGAGAACAAGGTCGTATGATCAAGCCCTTATTTAATATCAATTATGACGGCTATTAAAGAATGTGTAACAGTGGGCATGAATGACAAATTCTTTATGACAGACAATGGACAAAATACTGTAAAATATCCTCCATTAAATGCTATTGAGTGGCAGGCATTTATTTTATCTTTCTAAGCACAATTATTTCTGGTAACAGATGGAATAGTTGTCTTCGGTTTTAGCTATCCTCTGCCTTCGGATCCATGTGTCACTCACTTATGCGACCACTTAACATAACATATTTTACCTTATGCTCTTATATTGTGTATTATGTATGTCTCAGGCAATGGTAATCTCATTCCTTATGGAGCAGCTAAAATTCAAAGAGAATAACGTTGGACCTTGCCAAAAAAAGAGAGAAGAAAGTTAGAATTTAACATCCTCTAGTACACTATATATAGTGTTCATATCACGACCCAAATTAGCGAGGCATTGACACTCGGGCCATACCTGCCGAGCACCAACATACATTTTACTAACCGTCCTTGTTATTCATAAGGGACGAAAAGATCAATATAAACGGTAGACATGAATCCTAAACAACCACCAATGACAGATAATGGCATGAACATACATAAAATTGTAACAAGTCTGTCATAAAGCCATATATAAAGTATGAGCCGACAAGCTTCCGTGAGAGACTATACTACAAAAATCAATCGACAAGGCTTTCCAAACAATACATGAGTCGACACCTCTCTATGAGCCTCTAATGGAACATAAGCACTACAATATTGTCGGAACATGTCCTGGACATAACATCATGTCCGAAGAAGGGATCTCGCCAATAACCGCTGAACTTGGTAGCCTACACTGGTGGGGGAGCTTTGTTTACCTGTGTATCAGGACTACATGGAGCTCGACAAAACCCAATTGATCACTGGTTGCATAATAGGTTCCATGTCCGGCCGACTGTAGTGCGGCTTAGTATAGTAAAATACATATATACATACATATATATATATGTATATATATATATATATATATATATATATATATATATATATGCATGCTGGACTCATTGGAATCAAATTCAGAACCTTTCAGAGTGACGTAAGGTCGGTATCCTCCATAAACCTTATTAAGACTAACTCTTCATCATGAATCTTATAAGAATTAGGAAGTCCTAATAACATTGATAACATAAGAATAAGAGAAGCAATATCAACATCGATTGTTCCATATAAAGGGAAATGATATAAGTACTGCTAGCTTCCAAGAGTTGAGTATCTTTGGAAGCTCGTTCATTATATTAGGTACAATTAGCGTCGTGAAAAAAAAGGAAATGGATAGACTCACATACCTTTTATATGCTGCTCAACCTCAATCTATGCAAATGTCATGACTCCCTAGTCTACAATAAGAGAAATCATACTATCATTATCGTTCAAGCGTCGTAACTATTATATATAGACCACAACCTAATTTACGATAAAATGGACAATACCTCCCCTATTTATATAACTTCCTACAAGTTTTAAAAAATTACCAAATAGCCTAAACAACATCAATAGTAATCATATTAAGCCTCCTAAAATAGTCCACCAACCAACAATATTACTTTTGATATATATCTCACAAGTTCTAGCTTCAACGACTTAGCCGCAACTTGGATAATCTTAAATACATGTAGAGTAAGAGATTGATTACCTTTAGACAGATAGAACAACTCTAGTTTGACCTTAATTAACCACGAAATATCCTTCCAATGCTGCCAGAAGAATAAGGAAGCGAAACTACTAATCAATTCGGGGTTTTAAGCACTAGAATCACTTTTAAAGACTTGAAATCACCTATGATTTATATTAAAAACATGAGATAGTATTTTGCAGAACTTACACCACTTAAAAAACCTCCCACATGAGTTGTAACTACACAAAAATCAGCAACAACATGAAGAACAAGAAACTTACTAGCGCCATAGGATTCCCAACATTTGATTTATATTGTTTGCCCTTTGTTTGGGTCTTGGATCATGAGAGAATCTTGAAAGAGAGTTTTTAGGTGTCTAGGTTCTAAAGAGAGTGAAAAATAATGAGTTAAAACAGGCTTAGGGCGTCTCATATATATATTAATATATCTCAACCACCTATGTGGGTCCCATAGAGAGCTACTTGTGCAGTCTCGCGAATATGCGAATATCTCTCTACTTTGACGTCATATCGACAAATGGTTTAATACAATGGAAACTAGTCTCTTAGTTATTTAATTTTGTGGGTAAATCACTCAGTAATTCCAAGTAAATACTGAGAGAAGCTTAGTAATATTTGACCTAATGATTAAGTAAAATTATGAAAGTAAGTTGCAACAAGTTTTGTTGACTTTTGTTTCATAACTCGTTTGACTCCAAGACTTATGATATGAATATTAAATGATTCAAATACCTTAAAACACAACCTCCTTATAATATTAAGGACCTCTCATTTTACCCAAAAATACGAGTTACAACATCCTTGATTTGTTTAACTTCTAATACTTTTTAACCACTCTTATACACCATTGTATCATTTAAGAGCAATAGGATTAACTTCTTATAATCTCAAAGATAATTTCTTGTTGGATTTATGTCGACTAACTTATGGCGTGAACTAACGTACGTGAATATGGGTTGTAGCACCTCCCTCTTGGGAACATTGGTCCTCGAATGTAAGGGTTTATGGGAGTCTAACTCATCGTGGATTCCGACAAAAAATTTCGGTCGTGTTTTCAATATAAAAAGGACACTAGAAAAACTTGCAAGAAGTTAGACCCATCATATGGCCTCACAAGGCTATACAAAGCATTATGGATATGTAAATTATATGCATATCACCATTTTGTATTAAGGAAAAGTATTCTCAAGCTATTGCTTACCTCATAGAGCCGTTTCGGCTTCTATTACATCATGCATTCCCCCGGCATCCTCATTATATTCAATCTAGATTGGGTAAGGGTATTTAGACTTCATCTACTTTTCTATTTCCCATGTCATTTCTTCTGTATTCTTGTTCCTCTACAATACTTTGACGGAAGCCACATCCTTTGTTCTCAGCTTGCGGACTTGTCGATCTAATATAGCTATCGGCACTTCTTCATATGATAGATCCTCCATAACTTTTTCATATTTTATAGGGACAACCCAAAAAGGGTCCCTAATAAATTTCCTCAACATAGATACATGGAATACCGGATGGACAAATTCTAATTCGGATGGCAATTCTAACTCATAGGCAACCTATCCAATTCATCGAAGAATCTTGTCCGGCCCGACATACTGTGGACTCAGCTTACCCTTCTTCCCAAAATACATAACATCCTTAATTGGCAAGATCCTTAAGAAAACCCAATCACCAACCTCAAACTCCATATCACAATGTCAGACATCGAAATACAACTTTTGCCTACTTTGCACCGTTCTCAATCGCTATTGTATCACTTTCTCCTTCTCAATGGCTTGGTGAATCAAATCTTACCCATATAATTCTTTTTCACTGATTTTAAACCGTCCAAGTGGTGATCTACATCTCCTCCTATTAATATTGGAATGGTAGTTGTTATTGTATTCTATGAATGACGTATGGTCATCCCCATTCCCCTTGATTTCTAGAACACATGCTCGTAGCATACCTTCGAGTGTCAAAATAGTACGTTCAACCTGTCCATCAATTTACGGATGGAATGCATTGTTGAGATTCACTTGTGTGCCTAAACCCTTCTAAAAAGACCTCCTAAAGTTAGCAGTAAATTGAGCTCCTCGATTTCATATAACAGATACATGAACACCATGAAGCCTAACAATCTCCTTTATATCCAACCTCACATAATCTTAGGCGTGTAAGTTGTCATAATTGGCAGAAAATGGGCAGATTTTGTAAGTAGATAAACTATCACCCAGATGGAGTCAAACTTATGATAAGAGTGAGGCAATCTAATAATGAAGTCCATATTGATCACCTACCATTTAAATGTTGGAATTTCTATAGTTTGAGTCAATCCATCGGGTTTATAATGCTTGATCTTTACTTGTTGACAATTCTGACACTAGGCAACAATTTTGACACTAGGCAACAATTCTGAAATATCGGGACTGATGAATCTCAATCTTAATCTTCTATCGCAACCTTCCACATTAGGCATACATAATCAGCCTTGGTATCTTAGTGCCCTATCTCTTTCTATCTCGAATGCCATAATCTTAAATTGTTAAATGCTTTTTCTCAATCATACTAAGGTAGGATCTTCATATTGTCGTGCTTTTACCTTGCTACCAAAGATGATTATGTTGTATTCTGTACAATAAAGCCTCTCTCATTAGAGTCTAAGAATCTGATTCTCACTTTGGCCAGCTGATGAAGCTCCTTAGTCAACCCTTCGCTACCTACTCCAATTGTGTACTAAGCTTCCCATTGACTTAAAGTTGTGAGCATCTGCCACAATATTGGCTTTACCGGGATGGTACAATATATCAGCATCGTAGTTTTTCAGTTATTTAAGCCATCGATGCTGCCTGAAATTCAACTCCTTCTGCTTGAAGATGTATTGTAAACTCTCGTGATTTGTGTATATGTCAACATGTACAACATCTAAGTAGTGCTGCCATATCCTCAAAGCATATGTTACTGTAGCCAATTCCAAATCATGATTCGGGTAATTCTTTTTCATATTTCTTAAATTGTCTCGATGCATAAGCAATCACCATCCCACGTTGCATCAATACGCACCCCAAACCTATACCTGTGGCATCAGAATATACCACATACCTTTTGTTCCTTCTAGGAGAGTGGGCATTGGCGCGAATGTCAATCAACTCCTCAGCTCCGGAAAACTATGATGACAAGTGTCAGACTACTAGAACTTTGTAACATTTTGTGTTAACTTAGTCAATGGTGCTAATATAGAGGAAAACCCTTCTACAAACTGCCTATAATATCTTGCTAGCCCAGGAAGCTGTGGACTTCTGACGGTGTTATAGGACTTGGCCAATTATTCACTACATCAATCTTCTGAGTATCGGTACTATTACCCTCATCAGATATCACATGGAGAATGCTATAGAGTTCAGCCAGAATTCATATTTGGAGAGCTTATCATATAACTTAAGATCCTGAATGGTTTGTAATATAATCCGCAAGTAGCCCACATGTTTCGCCTCCATACGACAATGCACCAAAATGTTATCAATGAATGCGATCACGAGCACGTCAAGATAGGTTCTAAATACACTATTCGTGAGATCCATAAAAGATGTTGGGCATTTGTTATCCCTAATGAAATAACCAAGAACTCTAAGTGCCCATATCTTGTTCGAAAGTTTGTCTTCAGAATATCCTTATCCTTAACCCTCACCAAACCTCAATGTAAGTCAATATTGGAGAAATACTTGGCAAACTGGAGTTGGTAAAATAGGTCATCAGTCCTTAGAAGTGGATATTTGTTCTTTATAGTAACCTTATTCGACTGTCGATAATCGATACACATCCTTAATGACCAGTATTTCTTCCGCATGAACAAGAGTGGTGCACCCCAAAGTGAAGTGTTAGGCCTGATGAATCATTTATCCATCAAGTCCTTCAACTGTGCCTTCAACTCTCACAACTCTATTGGAGCCATCCTGTATGGAGGGATAAATATTGGTTAAGTGTCAGGCAACAAATCAATGCTAAATTCAATCTCCCTTTCACGAGGAAGGCTCGGGAGTTCAACTGGGAATCGTCTAGAAATTCATTGACCGTGGGGATTGATTATAGAGTAGGCGGCTTCTACTCCGCATCCCTAACGTGGATGAAATGATAAATGTAACCTTTTGAGATCATCTTCCTTGCCTTAAGATAGGAAATAAACCTACCTTTAAGCGTAGCAATGTTCCCCTTCCATCCAATGACGGGTTCACTAGGAAACTGAAACCTAACCATCTTCGCACGACAATCAACATTTTCATAGCATGAGGCCAACCCATCCATTCCTATTATCATAACAAAATCAACCATTTCTAACTCAAATAGATTCCCCGAGGTGTGATGACTACAAATCATCGCTGTGCAACCTCTAAATACCATTCTAGCAATCATAAAATCTCCTATCAGAGTGGATACCGCAAGTGGTTTAGTTATCACTTCAGGTTCAACGCCAAACTTATTAGCCATAAATGGTGTAACATATCAGCGCATATATATCATAAGAAAACACAGACAATATACATGTAACAACATCCGGAGATGACTTGAGATCTTGTCAATCTACTAGAGCATAGGTTAAATTTTGAGTACCGCTCGAACTTGGCACTACACCTCTACCTCTACCTATACCACAACCTCTCAACTGTTGAAAACAAAGTGTTGAAGGTCTAACAAATGAGTAAAAAATAGACATGGATCCAGTCGGCTGAGCCATACGACCACTTCCTATGTTAGGACAATCCCGCATCATATGGCCACACTTCTACAAGAATAGCACGCATTTGAATCTCGATGGCACAGGCTAAAGTGGGCCTTATCACACTAATCACATCATATGGACACTCTTCTACAAGAATAGCCCACATCAGAACCTCAACGACATAGGCTAAAGTGGGCCTTGTCACACTAATCACAACGGGATGTTGGGGTTCTCGTCAGAATAGTATCCCTGTGATATTGCGAGCATGATTCCCGCGACTTCTGGCGTGGCCCATAATAGATAGATTGATCATACTGGGGCCTCTCAAACTGTAGAGGAGCACTAGCAACGGGTAGCGTCAAACTCCTCAAAGAGCCTGCTACTACATTTGAAGTCACTGGAATACCCTACAAATCTCGCCCTCTTATGGTTGCCCCTATCTTGCTACGTATCTGCCCTTTGTTGGTGCTTATGATCCTCTAGTGTCCTGGCATAAGCCTGAATACAAGAAATATCCATTCCCTCCACCATGGAGGCTGTCGTACACTCATTTATCATATGTGGTCCCAACCTATTCACAAACATGTGCACCCTATCGCTCATATCAGCCACCATATGGGGAGCATACCTTGCTAAAGAATCAAATTGCTTTCTATGCTCTCGCACACTCATATTACCTTGTCGAAGGTTCAAGAACTTATCATCTCTAGATCGTCGTATTCCAACATGAAAATAGTGAAGAAAAAAGGCCTCAAAGATTCCTTCCACATGGCTAGATGAGTGTTCGGACCCTTGGATCTCTCCCAACTCTCATACTAGAAAATCGCTAAATCCCATAACTGATAAGAAGCCAACTCTACTTCCTCAATATCACTAGTGTGCGTAACCCGCAGTGTATGATGAACTTGATCAATAAAAGTTTGTGAGTCCTCCTTGGGGTGTGATCCGGTAGACACTTGAGTGTCTAGATTAATAAATCACAAACTCTCATGCTAACCAGTTTATCAACAGCTCTGATATTCTGCCTCTAATCCTGAGCACCTACAAATCTAGTTAATAACTGCACCGCACTGCACAGATCATTGTCTGTAGTGCAAGACAGAGGAACTCGAGGTGCTTGGTCCCTCCTAATATCATCTAGAGGAGACGGAGTAGATGAGGTATGAGATGGTATCTCTCTCTAAGCCTTACTTTGGCCTGCTTTGGCTGGAGGCCCCTGGCTTGAACCTTGTCCCGCAGCTGTATCAAGTCATCTACTGATCGTTTGCTTCCTAGTCAAAGGCATTGCTGAAAGAAATGAAGGTGAATATTATGGATGAACATTTATGATTCAACTCTACGCACGATCTAGATTTAGGATGAAGGTAACAACCCTAAACACCGTGTAGCCTCCTGATTATAAATATGGCGTACTACACATCTAAAATCAAAACTCTACTAGACACGGCTCACAGACAAACCCTAGGACAGACTTGCTCTGATACCAAGTTTGTTACAAACTAAACTGGAGCGCCGCGACTAGCACCCAGGCCATACCTATCGAGCACCAATGTATATTTTATCTAACCTTTCTTATTATCCATAAGGGCCGACGAGATCCATATAAAAAGTAGACATGAGTCCTAAACATCCAACAATGACAGATAATGGCATCAACATAAATAACATGGGTGACGAGGGTGTCATGAAGCTATATATATGATATGAGCCAACAAGTTTCAACGAGAGACTATACAACAAAAATAAGTCGACAAGGTTATCCAAACTATACATGAGTCAACACCTGTCTATGAGCCCCTAAAGGAAATTAAGTGCTACAACATTGTCGTAAACAGGGCGCAGACATTACCCATAATGTCTATAACAAAAATGCATACCAAGACCACAACAAGTCTGGAGAAGGAATCTCGCCAATAACCGCTCAACTAGGTAGCCTACTCTGGTGAGGGAGCTTCATCTAGCTGTCTATCAAGACATGTAGTGTCCATAAAGTAAAGGGACGTTAGTATGAATAAAGTATTAAGTATGTAAGGCAGGAAAGCATAAGTAAGAACAGTAATGTTAACAAGGATAGAGAACATACAACATGTAACATATGAGTGCCTCTGAGGGTGACTAGCATGGAATGCATGATATATATATATATATATATATATGTCACACCTCCTTTTTATGTTTACACCCCCGAAAAGGCGTAAAGGAGTTTCTCCAATTAAAGGACAATTGGAACGGAATTTATTATTATTTATTCAGAGTCGCCACTTGAGAGATTAATGGTGTCCCAAGTCACCGGTTGAATCCCGAACCGAGGAAAATATGACTCTGTTAACAGTCCGCGAACCAGAAATTCGGATAAGGAATTCTGTTAATCCGGGAAAAGGTGTTAGGCATTCCCGGATTCCGTGGTTCTAGCACGGTCGCTCAATTGTTGTATTTAATTTTTATCTCATTTCAATACATGTTCTATTTTTATATGCCTTTTGTTAATAACCCGCTTTTATTATATTTATTATTTATTTTTCAAGAATTACAACGTCGTGAAAATGTATCTTGAACCACGCCGCACAAGTACGCCCGTGGCTTTTAACACATTTCGACTTCGTTGAGATTTGGATTTGGGTCACATAAATGTGCACCCGTATTTGGGAAGGTAATATTATTAACATACGCGCCTAAAGCAACTACGTGTTTATAAACTTTGGGGAAGGCCGTGAAATTTGCTAAACGGCCCGTCCCGAATTTCTAAGTATTTTTATTTAATCAATTATTGAGGGCCCCGCAAATATGTATTTGATTTGGAAAGGCTCGTCTCATTTTTTATTTTATTAAAGGCCAAACTAAAGTATACTAAGTTTTCTATTTTGTTTTTGTCTCTAAAGGTTAATTAATCCACAAATATAAATTTGAATCCCAAATTCAAGTCCGGATTCAAACAAAGGTTAAAACTTTTTAGCTTGAACCCGCTACCTAATTCAAAATCCGATTTTATATTTATGATTTAATTTCCTTGTTCCTAATGTAATTTCAGCACAAATAATTTGTAGTGCTTTTGGGCCTCAAGAGATTTGGCCCAGTAACTACGTTGCAATTCATTTTAAGAAAGCAGAAATTGTTATGGGCTTTGGTCCAACAAAGCCTCATAATTTTTAAATTTTTAGAGACAAGGATGTCTCATTCAGGCCACAACCTTATTTGGGCCTGTGATTTACTCAAATTAATTAGGCCAATTGATTTAAATGAAGAGAATTGCTGGATCGAATCAGATTTGATGCACTAAGAATTATTTTATTTGCTAATTGACGATCATTTGTGTGGTGAACAAAACTAATTAATTCCAGCTTTACTATATCTATAATTCTTTTATCTCAAATTACAAAGAAAGCAGTGGTCAAATTTCAGAATCAATTAAAGTAATCTACATAACAAACTATGAACTAAGCTAAAATTTTATTTTATTAACATCTGATCACATTAGTAATCTAGTCACACTAACTAACACAATCATTACTTATTAACGATCCAATTTATTCTAAACTAAACCATACACTGCTCGATTTTAACAGAACAAAACACTCCAAATTTCACATGAATCATATTCAATACCAAATGAAAAAATCCCGTTTCAATTACATACGGTACTAACTTTCAGTCCTCCTAACTTGTAAAATTTCAAACAATTTGAAAGTCATAACCTGTTATAGTGATATATTTAACAGTTTTTCATAGCTATTCATACAAATAAAATAAGAACCAATGATACTTAGAGATTCCAGTTAATTCAAGCTAAAACTAAATCTATACGGTTATAACTATATTGCCTTACGATCCTTTTAATTCCTAATCAAGTACAGATTGATATCAACAACCAATTAACTATTGAATATACTACAGTTTAGCTAAGAATTGCACCTTTAACAGTCCATAAGTCCAATTATACAGTCCATGTTCATACTACAAATACAATTCTAACTATAGATAGTCAATTAACTAACAAAAACTGAAAGCTAAAAAGGAAAACAAATTTTAGAACTTCTTCATTGCAACTTATAGCTCTCAGTTACATGAATAAATCTCAGTGAATGAGTACCTGGAAAATAGAACCACAAAGAGAAGGAAGGATCAGCTTAGTTATACAGCAATCAGCAACATGAACAGGATAATAAATCCAATCACAGCTTCGAAACACCCAGAATTAAACCAACAACACGAGATTTTAATCAAAAAACAAACTCGAACAATCCAATTGCAATCTCTCAAACTTTCAAACACTAGAACAGGAGAGAATCACTACACAGCTTCAAATTTAACTAAAAATCAATGAAACAGTAAGATTTTTGGATTTTTTGTTAACTTGTAATGTTTTTGAGTTTTTAAGATTCTGATTTTCGAAAATTTGGATCTAAGAATGGTATATTACTTTGGAGGAAATTTTTAGATTTCAAAAACTTGTAAAATAAGGCATTTCAATGCCTATTTATAGAGTTAGAGTTGGAAGGAAATTCAAACTTCAGAATTTACTTATTAGTCCATCTTTTATTTAATTTCTACCCTTATTTTTTAACTTGTAATTCAGTTGGCTATACTAATTTATTAAAAATTATACTACTACCCCAATCAAGAACTTTTTAATCTAGTGTAATTTCCTATTTGCCCTCACTTCAATTCAGAATCTACCCAATTACCCTTTCTCTATACCCAAAATACCCCCTCCCCCCTTTCTTCCTTTGGTTAATTACTACTAACCCTTTTTATGTACCTAAACTACCCTTGAAACTTAATTGATTTTACTAGGTAAACCTATTGCCATTCAACCCTTTACCCCTGAATTTAACTGCCGAAATTATAAAAATCAAATAATCAAAATTAATCAGAATTTAATAAATCTAATTTTAATTGTAATATTAACTAACTATTAATCAAAATTTTAACAGCTATAACCAATCCTTATCAATCAAATATTAACAATCAAAAACAATTAAAGAAATTTCTGCCAACAAAATTTAATTAACTTCTATTTGATATCAAATTTATTTTCTTAACCTAAATTAATCAAAATCTATTACTAATTATTAAAAATATAATAATGTCCAATTTTAAACCTAAAATACTATATATTTAAAATAGAAATTAAAAGATAAACCCTAGTTAGACTAATAACAATCAGCAAATAATTAAAAACATAAAAAATAATCACATGCAAAAATAAAAGAAACAGAAACAGAAAAGGGAAAAGACTTAGCTTTTTAGCCACTGAACAATCTTTTTTTTAGGCATAAAAATCTTCAAGAACAAAGGAGGGGAGTCTTGTGACATCTTTTTGTAAGCTTTGACTCAACAGAAAATTTCAGACTCAAATTCGAGCCATTTCAGTTGTATTTGAGGTTCAAGATTTTAAGAATCGTGTAGAGGAAGGTCAGGCGGTGATTTGGTGTTATTTTGGGTTGGATTGGGTGAGGTGTTGTTCGCAGGAGTTAGGGTTCCGGCGAGACAACTTTGATTATTCGAACAGATGAGAAAAATTTTGAAGGGAATGGAGTAGATGGGTGGAAAGAGGGGTTCAAGGTGGTCAGACGGTGTGAATTTGAGGGCGGTTCGTGGTGGTGACGTTTTCCGCCGGTAGGGTTCCGGCGGGTTGACAGGGAAATAGAGGCGGCTTAAGGAAGGAGGAAAGGGAAGGGGTTAAAATGTTTTAGGGTTTTTAATTTTTTTTGTATTGCTATATTAAAAGGGTAACACTAGCCACAGACATTGGATTAAACCATTTGAACGGCTCAAATTAGCCTTGCATTCAAACGGTGCCGTTTTATTTTTAATGAGATCAGGCCCTGTGACCGTTGGATCAAGAATTATCAAGGGATGGGATTAAATTTTCCCAAAACGGGGTCGTTTAGTCTAGGATTGGGGTGGACCAGTTATTTAATTTGGGTCTGGGAACGGGCGAATTTAATTGGGTATGGTAGATTTGGGCTAGGTTTATTTTAGGCCCAAATTAATTGTCTTTTCTTCTTTAATTTTCTTGCTATTTCTTTTGCTTTTGCATTTATTTCCCTTTTATTTTATATTTTTACTTTGTATTTTTTCTGATTTTATAATAATCAAAACAACACCTAATTAAACTAATTAACTTTTAAAATCAATTATCAATTCAATTTGCATAGGAACTATTTTTTATGAATTTCTTTAAATTTTGTTCTAAAGCAAATCAATACCTAATTAATACTAAAAATGAAATTAAAATCTTAAATGCAAATACATATTTTTGTATTTTTAATATGAATTATTATGCAGCTAATTAACACAAAAATGCAACAAATATCAACAAAAATTGAAAAAATAATGAAAAATTATTTTGTTTGGATTTTAGGAATAATTTGCTTAGTGCAAAAATCACGTGCTCACCGGTGCCCCTCTTTTCCCAAAAACACGAAGAGTTTCGTGCAAAGATAAGTGAGCAAAACTGCGAGATTTTTGCCCATTCGCATATTTCGTGTGAAGCATTTTTGAAAGAATTGACCGCACCCTGCTTCAGAGGTTGCCTACATATCCCGGGCTAAACAGGAAGCAGGTCAGTGTAGTGCAGGAGTGTTTGGTAGCTGGGACTACCAGAAGCTGTGATTTCACTATTGTTGCTGCTTGCTGACCCCCTTATTACACCATGTAAAGATAAAACGAACCTAGCCTAAACTATGCTCTATGAGTTACAAAAAATCCTATTTGTGCCTTCAAACTTGCTCTTGTGTTGCCTTGAACTTGCATCTTGTATTCTTACAGTGGAATTCTGGCTGTTGCCTTGGCAATGTTTTGAAATATGTGTCCATTCTTCAGGTGGACTCCTGCTTACGACTGCTTGAAAAGGTATTCCCGTGTTCTCCAGGTGGGCTCCTGCATTGCGATGCTTGAGAATGTATTCCCTTGTTCTCCAGGTGGGATCCTGCTTGCGATTGCTTTGATAAAGTATTCCCTTATTCTCCAGGTGGGCTCCTGCTTATGACAAAATAGACAATCGAAGAAAATTTTCTGCCCCAGGATGGTGACTGGGCATATCGTGTTATCAGATATTAAAATTAAAAACTAGAATTTGGATCGTACTTCCCTTGTTAACACGTGGGTGCCTGCTTGTTGTATTAGAAAAGATATTCCCTTTGTTCTTCAGGTGGGCTCCTGCTTGATGCTTTTGAAAAGATATTCCCTTTATTCTTCAGGTGGGCTCTTGCTTGCTGCGTTTGAAAAGATATTCCCTTTATTCTTCAGGTGGGCTCCTGCTTTCTGTCTTTGAAAAAGATATTCCCTTGTTCTTCAGGTGGGCTCCTGCTTGCTAAATTTGAAAAGATATTCCCTTATTCTTCAGGTGGGCTCGTGCTTGCTGCATTTCAAAAGATATTCCCTTTGTTCTTCAGGTGGGCTCCTGCTTGGAACAACCATACAAAATGAAGAAAATTTTCTGCCCCAATTTGATAACTGAGTGCGTTGTGTTACTTAATATTTAACTTTAAGATAAGACTTGCACTATACTTCCCTTGTTCTCCAGGTGGGTGCCTGACTGCTGCGCTTGGAATGTATTCCCTTGTTCTCCAGGTGGGCTACTGCTTGTTAACTTTGGAATGTTATTCCCTTGTTATCCAGGTGGGCTCCTTCTTACAAAGAAAAATTCTTTCTGCCCCTGTTTTAATCAAAGAAAGATTTGTTAATATAAAAATGGTGGTTAGTTGCTGGCATTCTTGTTGGCCATGCTTCCGCTTCCGAATTTGTTCCGACTTGCTTCTTTGGACTTGCTTTGACTTGCCATGATTTCCCGGCTAACTTTCAAACCTTCTAATCCTGATGACCCAAATGCTTTACCTCATGCTACTGTCTTGGTTTTCTGTTCCCTTTTTGTCAAACTTTTGCTTCTCCATCCAATTATCTGATTACCCTTTTGATGGGATTTGCATTGGTCCTTCGTGTTTTACTTTTCTTTTGATATGTATCGATCTCGTTGTGCCATACAACTGGGAATCTGGTCGTTAGTTTTGACTGAAACGTCTTATAGACAGACTTCAAGAAAAATGAATGCAATGACCTTGAAGATTTTAAGGATAGAAAGACTCCGAAGGAGAAAGAGGATAGGACTTATCTAAGTGGAAAGGTTGATTCCATTGATCGTGCCATGCATTTTGTATTAACCAGCCTAGTTTGTCCAACCAGTCAACTATCAATTGCCACATTTGCTATTCCATACTTTCACAACCCGACTTTCACCGAAAAACCCAAACCTTGCTTGCTTTGCCATGTTTCAAACACCTTTCAACCACAGACTTCTTTTATTTGTCCATCTGAAAAACTCACTATCGCCTTACGGTGCCCGTAAGGGTTTTTACCAATAAGGCTCTCTCATTTTAATATCTCTCAAGCTCATTTCGCCATACGGTGCCCGTGAGGGTTTTCACCAATAAGACTCTCTCATTTTCAATTTTCCTTTCTTCTGGTACCAGAGTGTTATCCACAACATGAGTCACTTTACCTACTTGTATTGACATTTATTAAAATTGATCTGAAGGTCTTTCTTTGGACCGCAATGTGGCTTTTGGATGGATTTAGAAAGAAGGGTATAAAGGCTCAAAATAATTCAAATGTGGGTTCAAAATTACAACTTTTGGAATCATATTTCTTGCAATAACCATAACTTCTACCCCAGTTTCATTCTTGGGGATTCTTGGACTTTTCCTTTGTTATGACCGAACCTCAGTGAGGCTGCCTACGTACCCTTTCGGGATCAAGTCAAATGTAGTTCATGTCATAAAATCGCTTCATCGTTGCGATGTTTCCTTCCTTCCATTCTTCTTCTTTTCTTTTCTTTTCTTTCTTTTCTTCTTTTCTTTTCTTTTTCTTTCTTTTTCCTTTTTCTTTCTTTTCTTTTATCATTTCTACTTCTTCTTTTCTTTTCTTATTTGATTCTCAAATTTTGTTGTTGATTCCGAAAGAGGGATACGAAAGAAAATATAATAAGGCTCAAAGGGATAGCAAAGGATAAAGTGTTTGGATAGCAGAACAAAATGCCTTCATCATTTCAATCTTAAAATATTTCAAATACAATCAGGTACATAAAGATAAAGAAATCATACATAATATCTCTTGACTGCATCAGAATTGATAGCCATTTATACACATTTCCCTTCCACATCTGTTAGATACAATGCATCATTAGACAACACTCGTGTTATAACAAAACGTCCCCTACCAGTTGGGAGCAAACTTTCCTTTTGCTTCAGCCCAGTGAGGTAAAATACGCCTCAATACCAATTGCCCTACTTCAAATTTCCGTGGACACACTTTCTTGTTATAAGCTCTGGCCATTCTCTGTTGGTATAATTGCCCATGACATACCGCTGCCAATCTCTTTTCATCAATCAAGCTCAATTGTTCTAAACGAGCTTTGACCCATTCATCATCATCAATTTTCGCCTCCGCAATAATCTGAAGGGAGGGTATTTCAACCTCTGCAAGTATCACTGCCTCCGTACCGTACACCAATGAATAAGGAGTCGCCCCTACCGAAGTACGAACAGTAGTGCGATATC
>MU691145.1:0-25479 GCA_026770625.1 Nicotiana glauca
GATTTTAAATAAATCGGTGACTTGGGACACCCTTAATTTATTCCAAGTGGCGACTCTGAAATAAATAAAATAATTCCGTCTCGAATATTGTCACTTTAATTGGAAAAACTCCCGTTCGCCCGTCTTTACCCCTCGGGGTGGGGGCGCGCCGAAAGGAGGTGTGACACTGAGTTCAGGGTTAAGTGGGTTAGCTGGGCTCGTGCTCAGACTTTGAGATATGGGTAGTGTCGTTTGGACTCGGTAGCCCATAGATGATTGTGGGGTAAGAGCAGGTGTATTGAAACGTGGGTTACCTCCAGCGGAAGATTGACATACATCAACCATGGCACCCGCTTGTGAGATGGCCATTTGAGATTGAGTTGACGGAACAAGGGACTGTTGACGACTGAAGCTCATTTGATAAAGCATTTCTTCCATTCTTTTCGATGAAGAAGCAAACTCCAACATTCTAGACTCAAAGCTCTGTTGTCTTTCGTCTATCTGCACGAATCTTTTTTATGTTTCTTCAGCGATTTTTTCCAACTGAACTTCGATTCTCTTGAAATCGTCATCTCCGATTTGATTTTTTTGTTTGTCCACCATCTTCTCCAGTCATAACCGGTGCTCTGATGCCAAATGTAGTGGTAGAGCTATTGAGCTCAATAGAACAGTGAAGAAGGAAAAGAAATAACAAAGAAAATTAAAATTGCATAATCATTGACAACTATTACATGCATGTACTGACTCCCTATTTAATCTGCTCGGAAAAGAAATAATCTAACTAACCCATACAATGGGTGACACGTGACAATCTTCTAGAGATTACTATTATACTATTAGCTAACATATCTAATGCAGTATCTAACTATTGGGCTGACTCCTTTACTACTGATGGCCCTTAATGACTTCACTTGGTTGACCAAACTAGCCTAAGCCCAAGTTACCTTCCTTTTCTCTACACACAGAGATCAAGAATCATAAAGTATTGAAGGCACACATAGGTTCTTATCATGAAAAGGGAATTCCTGAAGTGGGAGATTGGATTTTTTCAGAATTGGAGTAGACAAGTCATGGAGAGAGATATATTCCAATGTTGCGCCAATTTTTCCCTATGAAGAACAATTTTGTTTATATTGACGGGGTCATTTAATGTGTAAATTTATATTCATTTGGACGTGAAATAGCTGCACTCGATGTTGGAGATGAAAAATATTATTCCCTGATGAGGTATAAGATGCCTTACAATATTTATCTTTACCAACAATGGTAGAAATAGAGGGATAATTAGTTGCACTTCTAGATCGTAGTAATTTTCGAAACGATGATAATATATATGTTTTTAATGGTGGTTAAGATGAGACATGTATGAAGCATACAATTGAGCTAGCTACCCTAAGAATTTTAAGCACATAATAAAGACGTCACATAATTCCTTTCTATTTACATCCAACTCTAATTAAGGGAGAGATTGTAATGATTCCAGCATTAAGGAGTTTGACCCTATTATTAGGGTAACAATTGGCCAATGTTTTATCTTAAACTTGGTAGCATCCCAAGAAAATTCAATAATGAAAAGGAGTTGTCACAGGGGCGGATCTACCGTACTACATAGAGGTTCACATAACTCAGTAACTTTTGCCTAAATTTGATTATTATTGTAACTTTACCTAAAGTTATTATAAGAACCCATAAATTACAAAAATTTTAATTCACTTCTGAGTAGTCACTTATAGTGATAATTTAAACTATAATGTTAAATTTCTTTATTTCTTTTACTTCGTAGAGGCACCTATGGCATTTTCTTTCAAAAATGGATTTAATTCTTTAACGTTTAATTAGTTGTAATTGATAACATTCTAATTGAATTGTTTATCATGGCATTTTATTTTATATGTAATTTTTCATAGATCTTAAACTTTTTAGAATTTGTGTTAGCCTATATAGTATGACTAATTAGACTCACTGCTTCATTTACCAACCAACAATATTGTAGTAATGTTTGATTAAAATTGGGGTAAGAGGAGCATGTTTGAGTCGTTTTACCATACCTTAGTAGGCTTCTGCTTCTCTAATAATCTAAGCTCATCATTATATGAAATGACGAGATACAAAACAAAGTATACTCTTTGTCACACCACTTATTTAATCGGAAAAGAATTAAAGACCCTATATATATATATATATTTAATGACTAAAATATCCTTGAAATATTGATTGACTGTTTTGCCCTTTCAAAATTAAATAATTCATTCAAACAATTAACTTGGTACTGGGTAAATTTGGTAATATTAGAATTTTTATATAACCTAAATTTTGATTTCTACAAATACTCTTCCGTCTGTAGGAATCTAAACTTGATTAGGAATGGGTTGCTTGCTCATAGAATTCTCAGTTTGAGTAGGAACGCATCACGTTCTTTATATAAGTAACTTTTTGGTAGCATGTGTGTAATGAAAATCAAGTGCAATGCACGTATATAGAGACTGGTTATACTAAAAGTAAGAAGCTCCTAACAACAAAATTGAATTACCAAAATGTCCATAAAAATTAAACGCCCATTTTATCATCAATTAAAAATGCTACTTTATAGCATTTTAGTACGTAAATGTAACTGAAAAGGCCATCATAATAAATTCATTAAGCTACTAAACTTCTTTTGCATGTGCACCGTATATGAGCATTGAAAGTACAAATTAATACTACTTGAGTTACGTGGGTAATTAAACGTTGATTATTGTAATCTTAAAGGAATATAATTACTAATTTTATGTGATTATTGATGGTGAGTCATATGAAAAGTCATTTTAAACTTTATATAATGAGGAAATAGAAGGTTGCCAGACTTAAGAATCTCTTCTCCTCCTCCATTCTTGAAACTGCCTTCAATGACGACCGTCTCCTCTTACGAATTATCCGAATGCAAGTTTTAAGATTTTTTTTTATAATCGTGGTTTCCGGGCATCGCTTTGCGAACCCGACTAGCTGTACCCACCGAATCCCGCTGTTTCAATGCGGGTGCACGGTTAGTTCCACGGGGCCCTGGAGACGCGGCCGGTTTGTAATGCCCCCAGTGGCCCTGGTGGGACTCGAACTGGCGACCTGAAGGACTTTGTCCTCAGGCCTTTATCAGCTGAGCTACACCTCAGGGTTATGCATGTTTTAAGATTGGTCTACAAGATACATATAGAATGAAGAAAAGCCTGTTAAAAGGAAATATAATTCCAAGCTCATAAGGGCAGTTATTTAAAATCATCATGTTAGTTAGTTTAGTCGGTTATTACACTGTTAATGGAATAGTTTGTTTGTTAATTAGGATTACTCAGGACTAAGCTATCTAGGTGTTATATATATATACATGGGTGTACATTATCATTTTAAGTTAAGTTGAATAAATGAAAGATTAATCTCTTCTCTCTACTCTTTACCAAGTTGGTTCTGCATGAAGATTTCCCATGAGGGCATTGATGCCTCTTGTTGCCATGCTGACAAAGGAGAAGAAAAAAGTGATGACCTACCGTTAGAACCATCTTCGGAAAAGCCCATCAAGTCCACTCCTCAAGAAGTTAATGCTTGTGAGGAGAAGGTCACATTCACAAATGACGATATCTTGCTAGGTAATACTCCTCATAACCGCCCATTGTACCTGGTTGGCTATATGCGCGATGAAAGGGTAAACTAGATTTGGTTGATAAAGGATCCTCAGTGAACATTTTGTCAATCCATACTGTGAAAGAACTTGGTATTCCCATGAACGAACTCTCAGAAAGTCGTGTGATGATCCAAGGATTCAACCAAGGGTGCAAAGAGCCATACGCGCGATCAGGTTGGGAATCACTATTGAAGATATGCAATCAAGTGCATGGTTGCATGTGATCGACGCGAAGACTTCGTACAATGTTTTGCTTGGGAGGCCTTGGATACGTGAGAATAAAGTAGTTCCATCTACCTACCATCAATGTTTAAAATACTATGAAGGTAAAGTTGAGAAGATGATAGTTGCTGATGATGAGCCATTCACCGAGGCTGAGTCACACTTCGACAATGCAAAGTTCTACTTAAAGAACCGCATTGTGAAGGAGCTGAAAGCTGATGATGGTATGAAAAGCAAGAATAAAGAGCCCTCAACTAAAAGAGAAGAGGTGACTACTGGTGAAGCCAAATCTGTTAGTAAGGAGGTATAACCCAATGTGAATAAATCTTAAGGAGGGAATATTACGTCTTATGTCAAGAAAGTAAGTTCGGCGCTCCAATATGTCCCTAAAAGGAAGAAAGATAAAGATGAATCATCTAATCGCCAAGCTAACACGCTAAAAGAGTTAACTCTTCCGGTCAAACTAATTGAGGTTGTAACGTCATCTTCAATGCCGCTTGCAGACTTTGTAGCCCAAAATCGTTTGCAGAATGTGGCACTCCCTAGAAAGCGAACAGATGAAGGTTTTGATCCTAATACTTACAAGCTATTTGCAAAATATGGATACAATCCCAATGAGCCATCAAAGTTAGGGAAGCTCCCATCTGAATCTGCAACGAGGCAACCACGTGAAGGTCTAGGATACAAGCAACCGTCACCAGTGCGCATCTCAATAAGAAGGGCGAGCAGCAACTATATCACTGAAGAAGATGAATCAGCAGCTTCTAATAAGCCTTCTGTCTTTGATCGACTTGGAAAATCACCTGTGAGGGCCTCCGTGTTTGAAAGATTGGGTCCACTAAAGAAGGGGAACAAGTTCCGGAGAAATTTTCAAAGCATAAGAACACTCACTTCACCAAAAATCTAGGAGATCTCCAAGGATTTCCAAATTTTGGTTCCTTCTAGAATGAGGCGACAAACAAAACTTGTGGTTTCATATAAAGAGGTAGTGAAGGCAAAGCCATATATTGTGGTCTATACTAAGGAACGTGATGAAGTTGAAGAAAGTGTGGGTTCTTCATATCATGTTACTGTACAAGTCGAGAACGGAATTCCATCTTCAATGGAAGATAATGCGGAATTGGAGCATGTTTCACCGTGTTATCACATATCCTTCAATGATGGTGACCCCCAAGAAGATGAAGATACGAAAGATGCTCCACCTGAACATGAAGAAGGAGTGAAGACAACAGTTGATGTCTTAAAAGAAGTCAACTTTGGCACCGATAAAGGACCAAGACCCACCTACCTAAGTGCTTTACTTGAAGCTGATGAGGAGAGCGCTTATATTGAGTTACTCAAAGAGTTCAGGGATGTCTTCGCTTGGAGTTACAAACAGATGCCTGGCTTGGACCCGAAAGTAGCAGTCCATCACCTTGCAGTCAAAAATGGTGCTCGCCCTGTTAAGCAAACTCAAAGGTGCTTTAGGCAGGACTTGGTTCCCCTAATTGAAACAGAAGTTAACAAACTCATTGAAGCTGGATTTATTCGGGAAGTTGAATACCCAACATGGTTTTCAAGTATTGTCCCCGTAAGGAAGAAGAATCGCCCGATTCGAGTATGCGTTGACTTCAGGGACCTCAATAATGCATGTCCCAAAGATGAATTCCCGCTTCCTATTCCAGAGCTGATGATCGATGCTACTACTAGTTATGAGGCAATGTCTTTCATGGACGGTTCGTTGGGCTATAACCAAATTCGCATGGCACCAAAAGATGAAGAGCTTACTGCGTTTCGCACTCCCAAGGGTATTTTTTGCTACAAGGTAATGCCTTTTGGCTTGAAGAATGCTGGTGCTACTTACCAAAGGGCTATGCATAATAGTTTTGACGATCTTCTCCACAAGAATTCTGTGTTGACGACTTGGTGGTGAAATCAAAAGAGAAGGGCGCCCACAGGAAAGACTTGAGGATGGTATTTGAATTGCTCCGGAGGTACCAACTTAGGATGAATCCGTTGAAATGTGCCTTTGGAGTTACTTCTGGAAAGTTCCTTGGTTTCATTGTCCGACATCGAGGGATCAAAATTTATCAAGCTAAAGTGGATGCCATTTTGAAAATGCCCGAGCCTCGATATATCCATGAATTTAAAAGTCTGCAAGGAAAGCTAGCATACCTTAGAAGATACATATAAAACCTGGCTGGGAGGTGCCAACCATTTAGTCATCTCATGAAGAAAGGCGTTCCTTTCAAGTGGGACCAAGTTTGTAGCAATGCCTTCGAAAGTATCAAAACCTACTTGATGAAGCCTCCAGTTTTAGCAGCTCCTATACCTAGGAAGCCACTGATGCTATACATTGCGGCGCAGGAAAGGTCTGTTGGAGCATTATTGGCCCAAGAAAATAGTGAGGGGAAAGAAAACTCTCTTTACTACTTGAGCAAGATGATGACACCTAACGAGTTGTGTTTGGCTCTAGTCTTCTCAATTTAAAAGTTGAAGCACTACTTTCAAGCTCATGTTGTCCGTCTTGTTTCTAAAGCAAATCCCATCAAGTTCGTGATGTCAAAACCTGTTCTTAGTGATCGACTAGCGAGATGGTACCTCCAATTTCAACAATTCGAGATTTTGTACATCCCTCAAAAGGATATAAAGGGACAAGCATTGGCAGACTTCTTGGCAGATGATCCGATACCTGATGACTGGGAGCTAACTGATGAACTACCTGGTGAGGACGCAATGGTCATTGAAGTTCAACATCCATGGAAGATGTACTTTGATGGTGCTTCTCATCGTGGGTGAGCCGGGGCTAGCATTGTATTTGTCACTCCCCAAAGAGAAGTCTTTCCCTACTCCTTCACCTTTACACAACTCTGTTCCAACAATGTTTCTGAGTATCAAGCCTTAATACTTGGGCTTGAAATGGTTGTTGATATGAAGCAATTACAATTGCAAGTCTTTGGTAACTCCCAGTTAGTGGTCAATCATCTTTTGGGTAGTTACGAGGTTAAGAATCCTGAACTACGCCCATATCATGATTACGCTAAAAAGTTGATGGGATGGCTCGGTGATGTGACTATTCAGCATATGCCAAGGTAAGAAAATAAGAAGGCTGATGCTTTAGCTGCTCTAGCTTCATCATTAGCCCTGCCTGACCAAGCGCAAGTTACCGTCTACCAAAAATGTGTAGTACCACCGCCAAATGAGGTTGAAGGTGAAGAAAACGAACTCAAGCATCTTGTTGTTGTTTCTGAAGTTGATAAAGAAGAATGACGACAACCCATCATCGACTACTTATGCTATGGGATACTTCCAGAAAATCCGAGGAGAAGGACTGAAATCTGTTGTCGTGCACCTCACTTCCTTTACTACAAAGATACCCTATACAGAAGATCATTCGAGGGAGTACTTTTGCGATGCTTCGGGGAAGACGAAGCACTCCAAGCTTTGCAAGAAGTGCATTCTGGGGTATGTGGGTCACACCAGTCTGGACCAACGCTGCACTTCCATATAAAAAGGATGGGAATTATTGGCCAACGATGGTAAAAGATTGCTTGGACTACGCTCAAAGATGCAAGGCTTGTGAATTCCATACGAATTTTATTCATCAAACTCCTGAAGTGTTGCACCCGACTGTTGCATCCTGGCCATTTGACGCTTGGAGATTGGATGTTGTTGGACCACTGCCAAAGTCCTCTGGTAGGAACCTATACATCTTGGCTGCAACTGACTACTTCTCAAAATGGGCTGAAGCTGTTTCTCTTAAGGAAGTAAAGAAGGAAAATATTGCAAGTTTCATCCGATTAAACATTATTTATCGCTTTGACATTCCTCGTTACTTAATAACAGATAATGGTAAGCCATTCAATAATAGGTTGATGAACAAGATTTGTGATCTCTTTGGCTTCAAGCAACGTAACTGTTCGATGTACAATGCTGCCGCCAATGGTCTAGCTGAGGCATTCAACAAGACTCTATGCAACTTGTTAAAGAAAGTCGTCTCCAAATCGAAACGAGATTGGAATGACCGTATGGAAGAAGATCTATGGGCATATAGGACGACTCACCGCACGCCAACACAGGTGACTGCTTATTCACTCGTTTATGGAGTCGAAGTTGTCTTGCCACTTGAGCGTCAAATACCTTCGTTACGACTGGCTATTCAAGAATGGATCACTGATGAAGAAAATGCTCGACTTCGGTTATCAGAGTTGGAATCTCTTGATGAAAAGATATTGGAAGCTCAACAGAGTCTTGAATGTTATCAAGCTAGATTATCTCGCGCCTTCAATAAAAGAGTTCGCCCGAGATCCTTTCAAGTGGGAGATCAAGTCCTTGCCGTACGAAGACCCATAATTACTTCACATAAACATGTAAGGAAGTTCCCTTAAAAATGGGATGGACCATATGTCGTACAAGAAGCTTACTGAAGTGGGGCTTACAAGCTGGTTGATGCAGATGGTACGAGGATCGGCCCTATCAATGGCATGTTTTTGAAGAAGTATTATCCTTGAAGTGCCACGCTCCTTGATGCATTAGCCTATACTGCATGTTGCTATACTCCTAGCCTGCATGAGTCTAAACTGTGTATGGTCCCTACAAAAAAAAAAAGCCCGCTAGGTTGAAATTCTCGAAAGAGGCGGCCTAGGCAACAGTTCGGACACAAAAAAAAAGTCCGCTAGGTTGAAAATCTCAAAAGGGGCGGCCTAGACAAAAGTTAGGACGTAAAAAAAATAAAAAAAATAAAAAAAAATCTACCCATTCTGAACTACGGTATGACTTGAATCACTTGATCCTTTTCACCGAGGTACGCAGGCAGCTTAGAGTTTCATTCTAAGTTCAGTCGCATAAGTTCAAAAGATACATGTTGCCCCGATTGTTGTTCGAATGAAGTATGAAGGAATGTAAGATCAAGCTGAAATGTCATCCTCCTGTTGAACTATGATCTCACTCGATTTAAAGGGGGCAACCCTCCATGGTAAATTGATATATTTAATGGGCCAATTTTAGAAGGATGTCAAGTATTTGCATTGAAGTCCAGGGATTCTCCATGTCTTCAGGTTCGCCAAACCTTCAAGTTTGTTGGTCTCCATGTCCGCCCTCTACCTAAAAAAAGGGGGAAGAGAAACGAGGCGTCAAAAGGAAACACAAGTATAAGGGAATGATTGCTTGGCGCAACGTTTCAAATTCAGTGAGATTTGAAACCTAAGATATTTGTGAGAATATGTCTCTTAAATTTTGATTTATGGCAAGTAAGACGTCTTCCGATCTCGAGGATTCCATATCAAGATACAAAATATTTGGTGAAGTCGCGCAAATCTGAAATTGTCGGTGTATCAGAATTTAGTATTGACTTTGAAATATTATCTGAATGTATCCGTGAGGCATTAAATCTTAGATTTTGAATAGGTTATATGTTTATATGTTAAGTTTCCATTAGATCAAACGGTTCATGATTTCGACGTTCCTACTTCAAGAAATAAAACTTTTGGCGAAGTCGCGCAAATCTGAAATTTTCAACATAGTAGAACCTAAAGTTGATTTCAAAATATTATCTGGGATGATTCTTAAGCTATTTGATTTAGAATTTTGGATATGTTCTATATATTGAAGTCTAGTTTTCATGAAATTAAACGGTTCATAATTTCAACGTTCCTACACTAAGATATGATTTTTTTAGTGAGAATGCGCAAATCTGGAATTGACAGTGTAGTGCAATATAAAATTGATTCCAAAATATCATCTGGGACGATTCAGAAGTTGTTTTATTGAGAATTTTAGGTATGTTCTAGATCTTGAAGTCTAGTTTTCTTGAAATTAAACGGTTTGCAATTTTGATATTTCTACATCGAGATATGATTTTTTTGGTGAGACTGTACAAATCTGAAATTTTCAACATGGTGAAATCTAAAGTCGGTTTCAAACTATTATCCGGTGTGATTCTGAAGTTTTTTTTCGATTCTGAATGTTGAATATGTTTTATATATTGAAGTCATCAAACGGTTCATTATTTGGACTCTCCCACGACAAGATATGAATCATTTGTTACAAGCACGTAAAGCTGAAAATTAAGCGACTAAGATAAAAGTCGAACAATGTAAAGCAAAAGAGAGGCTGAAATATTTAGGCCCTCCAAGTCTCAAAGTTGAAGTCTTCAAGTTCGTCGGTCTTCAAGTTTCAGTCTTCAAATTCGTCGGTCTTAAAGTTGATTTGTTTAAGCCCTCCGAATCTTCGAGTTGAAGTCTGCAAAGTCCACAAAATCTTCAAAGTTTTCCAAGTGTTCAAGTTGATGTCATCGTCGAGTTGAAGCTTTATAATTTTCCAATCTTAAGGTGGACATATAAGTCCATTTGCACCTTAAGTTGGCCTCTTCATAGGTTTGTCCTTAAAAGGAACTATAACTTTCCAATCTTAAGGTGGACATATAAGTACCTTTACACCTTAAGTTGGCCTCTTCATGGGTTTGTCCTTAAAAGGAACTATAACTTTTCAATATTAAGGTGGACATATGAGTTGTGACAACCCGACCCGTCGTCTCATGTATTTCTGTCCTGTTTTCCCCGTTATATGCTTCTTCATGTTTCAAAATATGTACTTGGTGAATTTGAGATGATTCGGATCGAGTTTGGTAGGAAATGGGATAATTAGTCTCTTTAAGGAGGAATTAGTTTAAAAAAGTCAACTAGATATTGACTTGTGAGTTAGAGGGCTAGGAATTGAATTACATTGATTCGATTAGTTTTGGGGGATGATTTAAGGCTTAGGAGCGCAATCGGACGTAATTTTGGAGGTCCGGTGAAGAATTTAGCCTATTTTTGCGAAGTTAGTATTTTGGCGATTTCCGGTTTATAGGTGAAATTTTGATCCGGGAGTCAGAATGGAGTTCCGAGAGTTTCAGTAGCTTTGTTAGGTGATTTTGGACTTGTGTACAAAATTGTAGGTCATTCGGACATCGTTTGGTCTGGATTTTTATAGAATGCGTGTTTTAGAAGTTTATAAAAGAACTTTGGCTTGAATTTGATGTAATTTGATGATTTTGGCGTTAGTTGAGGCGTTTTGACAATTGGAGCAAGTTTGGATAATGTTTTAATATATGTTGGTGCTTTTAGTTGAGGTCCCGGGGGCTTCGGGTGTATTTCAGAAGGTTAACGGATCGATTTAGGTACAAAAAAATAAAGCTGCTGCATTTTTTTTACAGCACTGTGAACAGTAGTTATGAACAGTGCCCGTAACAGTATCCATGAATAGTGCTGTGAACAGTACTCCGTAACAGTATCAGTAAATAGTACACGTAACAGTACCCCGTGAACAGTACACACAGGTGAACAGTAACACGGGGTGAACAGTAATTCCGAAAAACAAATTCTGGGCAGAATGTTTACATTTCATTCGCGAAAACACCCCATTTCTCCACCATTATTAGTCATTTTGAGAGCTTTTGGACGGGGATTGAAGGGAGGTTCAACTAAGATCGATTGGAGGTAAGTTTTATGAGTTAAATACATGATTTTTATTGAAGAATCATCCTAGAAATCCAAGAAAACATAGCCAAATTATAAGAAATTAGGGCTTAAGATTGAAATTCTAAATTTGGGATTTGAGGGGTCAAATGGACTCCGATTCTTGTGAATTTGGTATCTATAGACTCGTGGCGAGATAAGAAACATTTTGATGTAAAAATTTCTGGATTTCAAGACCGGGGCCTGGGGCTCGGGTTTTGCAAATTTCGTGATTTTTGATATTTTTCGAGTCTTTTCAATTGGGGTATATTCCGTTAGCCTATTGTGATGAAGGTCGATATGAAAGGAAAGGGTATCGCGGAGTAGTATTTGGCTGACTGGAGGCGAGTAATAGATGTAAATGTTGTTCTGAGGGTTTGAAACCCCAAACTTTCATATCGTAACACTATATTGAGGCGTGACACGCACTCCATGACGAGTGCAGGGTCAGTTACTATTGGGGATCGTGACTTGGTCCATCCCGCATGATATTTATACAATACTGGTAATTGATACACATAATTTATTGATATTTACTGGGCTGGATGCCATGTTTGGGATCTTGTGCCAACTTGTAGAATCCTTCGGGGATTGATATTACTGCTTTAGCATGACTTGCATATCATTTGGTTTCAATCCAAGGTTTTAAATACTGTTTTGCAGACTCAGCCATATTTCTAAGTTTTGAAAACTCAAATGATATTTTAAATATTATTTCGGGCTAAGAACTACTGTTTTATAAATGCCCATGGGGCTTATGATATTTTCTGGACTGATTATGGGTGGCTCGGGCTGTACGCCGCAACAGTGACTTAAAACAGTGGTAACAATGGCACTGTGTGATGTGACTTGAAACATTATGGGTGGCTCGGGCTGTGCGCCGTAGCAGAAACTTGAAATAATGGTAACAATGGCACTATATGATGTAAATGGGTCAGGTAACAATGACTGACCAGGATTTGATTGATGTCACGAGATGACTTGATATTGCGCTTGGGCGGTAGCAGCTCCTCCGGAGTCTATACACACCCCCAATGAGCACTGTCGATGTTAAATGATTATGGGTGGCTCGGGCTGCGCGCCGCAGTGGGTACTGGAATGTATTATCATATGCATTGCATTGCATTGCATTCATGCATTTGTATTTTTAATTGTTGCTCAGCTGTTCAGTTCCATACATTGCTATATATTTGGATTATAGCTTACTTTGTGTATTTACTATGTTTTCTTATCTTCGGACTGTATTTATTTTTATTACTCACTGGGTCGGAGTACTCACTTTACTCCCTGCACCATGTGTGCAGATCCATGGCATTCACAGGCTGAGTAAGTTTTGACCAGCACTTCAAAGACATTCTCCGGGAGTATTTGAGGTAGCTGCATGGCATTCGCAGCCGAAGATTCTCCCTTCTATCTCTATCTTTACATTATGTATTTCCAGCTTTTAGACAGGCTTGTATTAGGATTATAGCTCTGTATTTAGAGGCTCATGGTCGTGACACCGGGTCCTAGTAGGGCTGTATTATGTATTCTACTAATTTTCGCACTTTATCAGTAATTCTAGTCTTTGATATACTGTGCTAATTATCTGAGATCTGTTAAATTATCAGGAATTATGGTAACAAGGTCGGGCTTGCCTAGTAGTGAGCTGGGCGCCATCACGACCGGGTTGGGGTCGTGACAAGTTAGTATCAGAGCCTAGTAGTCTCGCGAGTCATGAGACGGTTTAGTAGAGTCTCGTGGATCGGTATGGAGACGTCTGTACTTATCCTCGGGAGGCTGCAGAACCTTTAGGAAAATTTCATATTCTTGGAATTCTTATCGTGCGACTTTGTTGATCCGAAAACTAAATTCTGTTATTCTAATCTCTCGCAGATGGCAAGAACACGCACTACCAGACGTGGCGGACGACCACCATTACCACCTACTGTGGCCACCAGAGGCCATGGACGCGGTCATGGTCGAGGTCATGGTCGAGGCAGAGCCGCAGGGGCAGCACTTGTTGACCCACCCGTTGCCTCAGCTCAGGATCAGGCTCCAGTTGTAGAGACTCCAGCAGCACCTGCTCAGGCACCAGCTGTGCCTATTGTGATTCCGGGTCTTTGGGAGGCCCTAGCACAGATTCTATCAGTTTGCACTGGCCTGGCTCAGGCAACTTCAGCCACCACTGCAGCAGCTACTTCACAGGCTGGGGGAGGCAATCAGACCCCCGTTGCTCGCACACCTGAGCTGGTAGTGCAGGGATTGCAGACACCAGAGGCACCACCACTTCAGCAGGTTGCCCCAGTTCAGCCGGTTGCACCGGTTCAGGATGTTATGGTCCCAGTTATGCCAGACGATGAGTAGCGTCATCTTGGGAGGTTCAGCAGACTTTCACCACCTACTTTCAACGGTGCTCAGGGTGAGGATGCCCAGGGTTTTCTCGATAAGTGTCGACGTATGCTGCGGACAGTAGGGATCTTAGATACTAGTGGTGTATCATTTACTACTTTCCAGTTCTCAGGAGCAGCCTTCACCTGGTGGAAGGCATACGAGCGGTGTAGGCCGGTAGGTGCAGCGCCTTTGGCATGGCAGGAGTTCTCCACTCTCTTTCTGGAGAAGTGGGTGCCACAGTCTCAGAGGGAGGAGAGGCATAGGCAGTTTGAGTATCTTCGTCAGGGAGATATGACCGTGTCTCAGTATGAGATGAGATTCTCGGAGTTGGCTCGTTTTACTCCATGGATGGTCCCGACTGATCGGGAAAGGATTAGGAGGTTTGTGGACGGACTTGTCTATCCTATCCGTATCCTAATAGCTCGAGATAGGATTCTGAGCCATACTTTTGAGGATGCAGTTGATATTGCCTGAGATATTGAGATGGATTGTCGTCAGGAGAGGGAGGAGCGGGAGGCCAAGAGGCCTCGTAGATCAGGTAGTTATAGTGGTGCTCCATCTAGGGGCCAGTTTCAGTAGAGCAGAGGTCGTTCTTACAGGCCTCACCAGTCGGCTCGTCCCAAGTATCGTGGGGCATCTTCAGGTCATGGTCATCAGGGGTTCTAGAAGGGTCAGTCTTCTCTGAGTGCCCTCCAAGCACATTGTTCATCATATGCTCCTTCAGCTCAGGGTTCTTCTGCGCCGAGTGCATCAGCTAGTCATTCTGGTGCGAGGGGTTCCCATCAGTCTCCTTCTACATCATCGGGTAGTTGCTATGAGTGCGGTGAGTTTGGCCATATAAAGAGGTATTGTTCTCGCCTTTGTGGTATTTAGTCTCAGCAGAGGGATCAGCCTTTGTCTTCTGGTCTAGTTTCTTCTTCATCTACCTCACCAGCTAGGGGAGGAGGCCAGGCAGCCAGGGGTCGCCCCAGAGGTGGACGCCGATCAGGCGGTGGCCAGGCCCGATTTTATGCTCTTCCCGACAGGACCGATGCTGTTGATTCAGACGCTGTTATCACAGGTATTATCTCAGTCTGCCACAGGGATGCCTCTGTATTATTTGATCCTGGTTCTACCTATTCATATGTGTCTTCATAGTTTGCCCATTATTTGAGTATGCCTTGGGTGTCTCTTACTTTACCTGTTTATATGTCTACCCCGTTGGGCGATACTGTTGTTGTGGATCGCGTCTATCGGTCGTGTACTATGATTATTGGGGGTCTGGAGACCCGAGTTGATCTATTGCTGTTGAGCATGGTAGATTTTGATATTATTTTTGTCATGGATTGGCTATCTCCATGTCATGCTATTCTGGACTGTCATGTTAAGACAGTTACTTTGGCTATTCCGGGTGTTCCGAGGATCGAGTGGTGTGGTATGACTGATTATGTCCCTAGCAGAGGAACATCATTCTTGAAAGCCCAGCGTATGGTTAGGAAGGGTTGTCTATCATATTTGGCCTTCGTGCGTGATGTTGGAGCTGAGACTCCTAGTATTGATTTTGTCCCAGTTGTGAGGGATTTTCCTGATGTATTTCCAAAAGACCTGCCGGGCATGCCGCCAGACAGGGATATTGATTTTGTTATTGACCTGGTGCGGGACACCAAGCCCATTTCCATTCCGCCATATCGCATGGCACCATCGGAGCTAAAAGAATTGAAAGATCAGCTTCAGGAACTCCTAGAAAAGGGGTTTATTCGGCCTAGTGTGTCCCCGTGGGGTGCACCTGTTTTATTTGTGAAGAAGAAAGATGGCACAATGAGAATGTGCATTGATTATAGGCAGTTGAACAAAGTAACAGTAAAGAACAGGTATCCTTTGCCTCGTATTGATGACTTATTTGATCAGCTTCAGGGAGCGAGGGTGTTTTCTAAGATTGACCTCCATTCGGGTTATCACCAGTTGAAGATCAGGGATTTAGATATTCCTAAGACTGCCTTCAGGACAAGATATGGTCACTATGAGTTTCTAGTCATGTCTTTTGGGCTGACCAATTCCCTAGCAATGTTCATGCATTTAATGAACAATGTATTTCGGCCGTATCTGGATTCTTTTGTTATTGTATTCATTGATGATATCCTGGTGTACTCGCGTAGCCAGGAGGAGCACGCCCAACATTTGCATGTAGTGTTGCAGAGATTGAAGGAGGAGAAAATTTATGCAGAATTCTCCAAGTGTGATTTTTGGCTAAGTTCTGTGGCATTCTTGGGACACATAGTGTCCAGCGAGGGTATTCAGGTTGATCCAAGGAAGATAGAAGCAGTGTAGAGTTGGTCTAGACCGTCCTCAGCCACAGAGATCCGGAGTTTTCTTAGGCTAGCAGGATATTATTGCCGGTTCGTTCAGGGATTTTCATCCATTGCATCGCCCTGGACCAAGTTGACTCAGAAAGATGCTCCATTTGTATGGTCGGACGAGTGCGAGGAGAGCTTTCAGAAGCTTATGACAGCTTTGACCACAGGTCCAGTATTAGTATTGCCATCAGCTTCAGGTTCATACACCATTTATTGCGATGCTTCGAGAGTCAGGATTGGCTGTGTATTGATGCAGGAGGGTAGAGTTATTGCTTATGCTGCTTGCCAGTTGAAGCCCCACGAGAAGAACTACCTTATTCATGATTTAGAGTTGACTGCTATAGTTCATGCCTTGAAGATTTGGAGGCACTATTTGTATGGCGTATCTTGTGAGGTATTCACTAATCAACGTAGTCTTCAGCATTTGTTTAAACAAAAGGATCTTAATTTGAAGCAGCGGAGATGGCTTGAGTTGCTTAAAGACTATGATATTACTATTTTGTATCATCCGGGAAAGGCCAATGTAGTGGCCGATGCTTTGAGCCGAAAGGCAGTCAGTATGGGGAGTTTGGCGTACATTCCAGTTGGGGAGAGACCTCTTGCAGTTGATGTTCAGGCTTTGGCCAATCGGTTGGTGCGGTTAGATATTTCAGAGCCTAGCCGAGTGTTGGCGAGCATGGTTTCTCGGTCTTCATTATATGATAGCATCAGAGAGCACCAATATGATGATCCGCATTTACTTGATCTTAGAGATCGGGTCCAGCATGGTGATGCCAGAGATGTGACTATTGGTGATGATGGTGTGTTGAGGATGAAGGGCCAGATTTGTGTGCCCAATGTGGATGGGCTTAGAGATCTGATTCTTGATGAGGCCCACAACTCGCGGTATTCCATCCATCCGGGTGCCGCGAAGATGTATCAGGACTTGAGACAGCATTACTGGTGGAGGAGAATGAAGAAAGACATTGTGGAATTTGTGGCTCGGTGTCTCAATTGTCAGCAGGTGAAATATGAGCATCAGAGACTGGGCGGTTTGCTTCAGCAGATGGTTATTCCTGAGTGGAAATGGGAGAGAGTTACTATGGATTTCGTGAGTGGTCTTCCTCGGACTTTGAAGAAGTTCGATTCGATTTGGGTCATTGTGGATCGGCTGACCAAGTTCGTGCATTTCATTCCAGTGTGTACTACATATTCTTCGGAGCGGCTGGCAGGGATCTTTATCCGTGAGATTGTCCGATTGCATGGTGTTCCAGTTTCTATTAGTTCGGATAGAGGTACTCAGTTCACTTCTTAGTTTTGGAGGACCTTTCAGCACGAGTTGGGTACCAGGTGGAGCTGAGTTCAGCATTTCATCCTCAGATAGACGGACAGTCCGAGCGTACTATTCAGATACTGGAGGATATGTTGCGTGCCTGTGTGATTGATTTCGGAGGTTCTTGGGATGAGTTTCTGCCATTTGCAGAGTTTGCCTACAACAACAGCTATCAGTCCAGTATACAGATGGCACCGTATGAGGCCTTGTATGGGAGGCGGTGTAGATCTCCAGTTGGTTGGTTCGATCCCGGCGAGGCTAGGTCGTTGGGGACAGATTTGGTCCAGGATGCCTTAGAGAAAGTGAAGGTGATTCAGGAGAGACTTCGCATAGCTCAATCGCGTCAGAAGAGTTATGTGGACCGGAAGGTTCGAGATGTATCGTACATGGTGGGTGAGAAGGTTTTGCTGAAGGTTTCGCCCATGAAGGGTGTTATGAGATTTGGAAAGAAAGCAAAGCTAAGCCCGCGATTTATTGGACCTTTTGAAATACTTAGGAAGGTTGGAGAGGTGGCCTATATGCTTGCTTTGCCACCTAGATTGTCGGGTGTTCATCCGGTATTCCATGTTTCTATGCTCCAGAAGTATGTTGGGGACCCGTCTCATGTATTGGATTTCATTACAATGCAGTTAGATGAAGATTTGATTTATGATGTGGAGCCAGTGGCTATTTTGGGTCGACAGTTTAGAAAATTGAGATCAAAAGATATAGCGTCAGTGAAAGTACAGTGGAGAGGTCGGCCCGTGGAGGAGGCTACTTGGGAGATCGAGCAGGAGATACGGAGCAGATACCCGTACCTATTTGAGACTCCAGGTATGTTTCTTGACCCGCTCGAGGACGAGCGTTTGTTTTAGTTGGGGAGGATGTGACGACCCGACCCGTCGCCTCATGTATTTTCGTCCCGTTTTACCCGTTATATGCTTCTTCATGTTTCAAAATACGTACTTGGTGAATTTGAGATGATTCGGATCGAATTTGGTAGGAAATGGGACAATTAGTCTCTTTAAGGAAGAATTAGTTTGAAAAAGTCAACCGGATATTGACTTGTGAGTTAGAGGGCTCGAAATTGAATTTCGATGATTCGGTTAGTTTCGGGGGATAATTTAAGGCTTAGGAGCGCAATCAGACGTAATTTTGGAGGTCCGGTGAAGAAGTTAGTCTATTTTGGCGAAGTTAGTATTTTGGCGATTTCCGGTTTATAGGTGAAATTTTGATCCGGGAGTCGGAATGGAGTTCCGAGAGATTCAGTAGCTTCGGTAGTTGATTTTGGACTTGTGTGCAAAATTTCAAGTTATTCGGACATCGTTTGGTCGGGATTTTTATTGAATGCGTGTTTTAGAAGTTTTTAAAAGAACTTAGGCTTGAATTTGATGTAATTTGATGATTTTGGCGTTAGTTGAGGTGTTTTGACAATTGGAGCAAGTTTGGATAATGTTTTAAGACATGTTGGTGCTTTTAGTTGAGGTCCCGGGGGCCTCGGGTGTATTTTGGAAGATTAACGGATCGATTTAGGCACGAAAAAAATAAAGCTGCTGCATTTTTTTTACAGCACTGTGAACAGTAGTTATGAACAGTGCCCCCTGAACAGTACCCATGAACAGTGCCCGTAACAGTATACGTGAATAGTGCAGTGAACCCATAACAGTACCCCGTGAACAGTACACACGGGTGAACAGTAACACGGGGTGAACAGTAATTCCGAAAAACAAATTCTGGGCAGAATGTTTACATTTCATCCGCGAAAACACCCCATTTCTCCACCATTTTTAGTCATTTTGAAAGCTTTTGGACGGGGATTGAAGAGAGTTTCAACTAAGATCGATTGGAGGTACGTTTTATGAGTTAAATACATGATTTTTATTGAAGAATCATCCTAGAAATCCATGAAAACATAGGCAAATTATAAGAAATTAGGGCTTGAGATTGAAATTCTAAATTTGGGATTTGAGGGGCCAAATGGACTCTGATTCTTGTGAATTTGGTATGTATAGACTCGTGGCGAGATAAGGAACATTTTGATGTAAAAATTTCTGGATTTCAAGACGTGGGCCCAGGGCTTGGGTTTTTCAAATTTTGTGATTTTTGATATTTTTCGAGTCTTTTCAATTGGGTTATATGCCCTTAGCCTATTGTGATGTATTCGTTGTGGTTTTGGCCAGATTCGACACGCGAGGAGGTCGATACGAAAGGAAAGGGCATCGCGGAGTAGTATTTGGCCGGCTAGAGGTGAGTAATAGATGTAATTCTGAGGGTTTGAAACCCCGCACTTTCACATCGTAACACTATATTGAGGCGTGACACGCACTCCATGACGAGTGTGGGGTCGGTTACTATTGGGGATCGTGACTTGGTCCATCCCGCGTGATATTTATACTATACTGGTAATTGATACACATACTTTGTTGATATTTACTGGGCTGGATGCCATGTTTGGGACCTTGTGCCGACTTGTAGAATCCTTCGGGGATTGATATTACTGCTTTAGCATGACTTGCATATCATTTGGTTTCAGTCCAAGGTTTTAAATACTGTTTTGCAAACTCAGCCATATTTCTAAGTTTTGAAAACTCAAATGATATTTTAAATGTTATTTCGGGCTGAGAACTACTGTTTTATAAATGCCCATGGGGCTTATGATATTTTCTGGACTGATTATGCGTGGCTCGGGCTGCGCGCCGCAACAGTGACTTAAAACAGTGGTAACAATGGCACTGTGTGATGTGACTTGAAACATTATGGGTGGCTCGGGATGCGCGCCGCGACAGGAACTTGAAACAATGGTAACAATGGCACTATATGATATAAATGGATCAGATAACAATGACTGACCAGGATTTGATTGATGCCACGAGATGACTTGATATTGCGCTTGGGCTGTATGAGCCCCTCCGGAGTCTATACACACCCCCAGTGAGCGCCGTCGACGTTAAATGATTATGGGTGGCTCGGGCTGCGCGCCGCAGTGGGTACTGGAATGTACCATCATATGCATTGCATTCATGCATTTGTATTTTTAATTGTTGCTCAGCTGTTCAGTTCCATACATTGCTGTATATTTGGATTATAGCTTACTTTGTGTATTTACTGTGTTTTCTTNGGCTGAGTAAGTTTTGACCAGCACTTCAAAGACATTCTCTGGGAGTATTTGAGGTAGCTACATGGCATTCGCAGCCGAAGATTCTCCCTTCTATCTCTATCTTTACATTCTGTATTTCCAGCTTTTAGACAAACTTGTATTAGGATTATAGCTCTGTATTTAGAGGCTCATGGTCGTGACACCGGGTCCTAGTGGGGCTGTATTATGTGTTCTATTAATTTTCGCACTTTATCAGTAATTCTAGTCTTTGATATACTGTGCTAATTATCTGAGATCTGTTAATTTATCGGGAATTATGGTAACAAGGTCAGGCTTGCCTAGTAGTGTGCTGGGCGCCATCACGACCGGGTTGGGGTCGTGACATGAGTCTCTTTGCACCTTACGTTGGCCTCGCCGATAGTCGAGTCATTTTGAGAGTAATCTCTCCAAGAATATGGCCATTTTGAGAATAATCTCTCCAAGAATCGAGCCATTTTGAGAGTAATCTCTGCAAGAATTGAGCCATTTTGAGAGTACTCTCTCCGATAGTCATGCCACATTCTATGGCCGTTTTGAGAGTAATCTCTCCGATAGTCAAGCCACATTCTGTGGCCGTTTTGAGAGAAATCTCTTCGTTAGTCAAGTCACATTCTGTGGCCGTCTTGAGAGTAATCTCTCCGATAGTCAAGCCATATTTTGTGGCCGTTTTGAGAGTAATCTCTCCGATAGTCAAGCCACATTTTGTGGCCGTTTTGAGAGTAATCTCTCTGATAGTCAAGCCACATTCTGTGGCCGTTTTGAGAATAATCTCTCTGATAGTCAATCAACATTCTGTGGACATATAAGTCTTCCAATCTTAAGGTGGACATATGAGTCCCTTTGCACCTTAAGTTGGCCTCTCCGATAGTCGAGCCCCATTAAGAGTAATCTCTCCGATGTCGGGTAAGGATGAGTACTCATCCCCTCACACCTTAAGAGCGCCTCCTTCATGCGTGGATCTCGCTTGAACAACAAAAAAAAGACAACAAAACAAGAAAAGCACAAGAAAAGAAGAAGAATTTACCGTCGCGTTGATGCTTCCGCGTCTACAAGACCAAAGTCAAGTAGCTTGCGAAAATTGCGAATTGATGCTTACTTTTTTGAAATCCATAAGTTGTAATTTTTGCGAAAAAAATAGGTCAGTTGCAAATTTTTGAAATCCATAAGTTGTAATTTCATTTAAAATGAGATTTGACATACTTCTTCCGAAATAATAGCAAATAAAGCTATTACTCTTTTCCTTACTTTAACGAAATGAGTCATTTTGAGCAATCAGTAAATACTTCAATTCTAGTCTTTGACAAGTCTTGAAGTAGGGGGCATTTGTAGGCATGCAAATTTTATTGAATATAAATTCAATAAAATAAGATCATTTTAAATATATTAGTCCAAATAAATATTATGGGCTAACATAATTAAATTAATGATATAAATCTAATAAATATGGATTAAATAAATAAGTCTTGATTCATTGGGCTAACCCATTTAATTGGACTATAAAAACTTGCGAAGCACGCACCTCAATCACCCTGCCTGTGTAAATTGAACGAACATAAAAGGACAACCAGCTTAAGCTGGTTTTTCACCTATTTTTTAGTGTTTGGCCATTTCTAGCAAAGTCTAAAGGACATATTCGTTGCCGATTTGGGGGCATCTCTAACTATTCGGTTAGTGTCTTTCACTTAATGAATCACGCATTTTTCAAAGCATTACAATGAGTCCACTTCATTAAGCCCAAGATGCCATCTTCCTAGAGGCCCAGTTTGATGCTACGTGTCAAATGACGTGGCATGCCAAGTCAAGCGGAAGAGCCAATAGGATCATGTCACATGTCAAAATGACAAGGCATGCCCAGTCACATTAAAAGGCCAATGAAATCGTGCCACGTGTGCAAGTGACATGTTCTGGCCAATCAAATGATGGCATGTCACACTTTCATTTGATTGGTCGGAAAGATTTTGTTCTTATCATAACTCCTCCCTTCCACAACTATAAATAGGGGTCTTCATAACTACGAAAAGAGACCAAAAAGTTATAACAAGAATCAAGAAAGAGCTCGTGGATCAAACACTGCAAATTCCTCCACAAGTTTCAAGCTTCAAGTTCTAGGAATCAAATTTAAGCTCAAGAACGAAGAAGAAATCAAGTTCAAGTTCAAGAACGAAAAACAAATCAAGGTCAAGTTCAAGCAATCAAGCTCACGCTCAAAAACAAGATTATCGTTCGTGTAAACAAATATAGATTCAAGATCAAGCTCCAAGGCCCTTGAATTTATTTACCATTGAAAAGAAGAATCAGAGGATTCATAGAGATTGTAAAACTCAAATATTCAAAATAAAATACTACGATTGTTGTGATATTTTCAGTCTTAATTTTATTTTCTCGAACCAAATTTATTGTCTACACGCGTATTTCTACCTTGATATTAAATGGGAAAAGAATTCTATTTTGGGGTACTATTTTGGATATTACTTTTATATTCACTTTTAAATTGTTCAGTGACATAAAAGTCTATCAATATTTCGAGTATATTTTAGTCGTAGTCGAGACTGTAAAAGCTAGCTTGCCAAAGTTATACTTCTAGCCTCAAATTAAACAAAAAAGATTCAGCTAACAAGAAATATAAAGTAAGAACAGATCCAGTATTCAGTGTCTTCTTGATTCGTGTCAGAAATTAAGAAGAGCAACCAATAAAAGATGATTTGGTTCTTCCTGAACACTTAGTTACCAATCCCAATAATAATAGTAGTGCATTTAATAAGAGAAATATTTCTATCATTAGATTTTGTGCAAATCGCATTATAGAATTAAAAAGATATCTTAGCTAGCAGAAATGAATATGTTGATCAACTATGAAAGGTTGATTGCAAAATTTTATAGTAAAGACAAATATTTTTCATGTTTTGAATCATCAGCAAATTATACCAATAATTACTACCAAGAAGAATACGTAGATACTTTAATACCAAATGGTCTTCTATCATACATGTTTGTGTTAATTATCTGTATTGCTGTAAATAAATTAAATAATAATCTTTTTGAAAACAAAAACAGAAAGTTAGTATAAAATAAAATTCCGAAAACAGTAAACTTCTTCAAAAAATAAATTCTGGAAACGTTGTAGGAACAAATCGAGCCCACTGAATACACAGTGTGTCCTTAAAGAAATTATTCTTCTCAAGTACCCGAGGTTGTGGAATATATCCTCCTAGGATAGAACAATTTAACTCACTAGTATATCGATACCTAAAACATTAAGAAAATATATTGTACTCATGTAAGCTTAATTATAAAATACACTCGCCAAAGAGTTATGGTTGTTAGGTTTGTTCTCAGCCTTAAAAGTGCTCTACTTTAAGACGTTTTGTTGTGCAAATTGATGTTTTGAGCTGCACATTATGTTAATTTGTGCTTCACATAGAAGAGACACTGGTTATGCAACCTTCTCTCAGGAAACAGTTCTTCAGTAAGTAGATTGATATTAGGAACACTAAGAAACAAAGCTATTGTGTTTGTATGCTCGTTCACCTGGAGAAGCTTCCTCTGCACAACAAGCTATTGTGGAACTAATCAATCGCCTATCTATTGGGAGTAATAATCAAGGCCAGTACGTCTATATTTGTTTGTTTCTTGCTGTCTTCTTCTCCTCCTTCTGCTTCTTTTTTAAAATTTCACTTAAACTTATTCGTATTAGCTATAACCTTTTATAAAGAGAATAATTAGCTTATAATATCAGCACATGTTGCTTCCTCACACATGCAAAATTTCCCTTTTCTTGTTGCTTATGTTGTGTTTAACTAGTTTCAATGTTTGATATGGAAATGGAAAATGGAAATAACTAATTGAACAGTTTGTTAAGCTAAAGATAGTCATCTGGTGAAATACTGTTACTGTTGATTAATACTTGAACTTAATACTTTGTGTTAAGTTATAGATTGTAGGACTTATAGAAGTAAAAAGGCTAATTACTAATTGTATTTCCGCCAAAAACTAGGCCTATTTAATTTTGTCATTGTAGCATTGGAAGGTTTAATGATTAAAGAGGATGCCACAGTTGGGTGAGATTCTGCTTATATGTTGCCTTTCTCCGGAAAGAAAGTGAAGGCAGGTCTGACTTAAGCCAGCAGTAGCTGGAGGTTCCGCCTTCCCCCCCTGTTCTTTTTGTTTTTGAGCTGTCTCTAGTTATATACACCATAGGCACCAGAATAGCAGCAACCCAAAGAAGATTAGGGATGGTTAGACTCTGCTAGCTAGTTAGAAACAGGTTAACTATGAGTTCTCTTCATTCTCAAGTGGATGTATACTAGAAAGTTCTCCACATTTATATGTCGGCAAATCTGCCATACGCTGAATGAGGACCCCCGACCAGGTTGAACTGTATTTGTAGATCGAATGGACATCTTCATTGAGATAGACTAAGAAACTATACAAAGCACAAGACCAAAAAAATTAGAAAGCTGATCTATAACAGTGTCCCAATTGAAGGTTAGCCTTGCTTTAGGCGCAAGTGCCAAATAGGAAGAATGATTGATCATTTAGGTGACATGTTATCTGGCTAAGTATCTCATTTGGATTAGTAGGGTCGGAGGAATTTTTATAACTAACATATTTCTCTTAATCACCAAGTAAGATCATTAAAAATCATAGCTAGCCTGGCCATAACTTAGATTGAAGGTGAAACATATTAAAATTCGTAGCAATATTAAAAGATACTAATATTATTAAATAATTGAACCCTACTTATGTGCTAATCATATAATTTAACTATCTTTATTTAATTTTGTCATTTGGAATTTCTAGGCTAGCTGAGAAACCCATACGTATCATTCTCCAATTCACAACTTCATGTGGCGGAATTTATGTCACGACCCCAAACCCGGTCGTGATGGCGCCCAACACTAATGCTAGGCAAGCCCGATCATTCACTCTCTCTCAACCGAGCATGAAGCTCAAAACCAATTAATTAAATACCTAAATCAAATATCAATACTCATAGCTGAAATACTCAAATGAAAACAATA
>MU691146.1:1055-16866 GCA_026770625.1 Nicotiana glauca
CAAAAACCCGACCAAACGATGTCCGAATGACCTGAAAATTTGGAGACACATCCAAAATCACCTAACAAAGCTACTGCAACTATCGGAATTCCATTCCGACTCCCGGATCAAAATCTCACCTATCAACCGGATTCCGCCAAAATTTCAACTTCGCCAATTCAAGCCTATTTCTACACCGAACTTCCAAATTCAATTCCGATCGCTCTCCTAAGTCACAAATCACCTCCCAAAACTAACCGAACCACCGGAATTCACATCCGAGCCCTCTAACCACATAGTCAACTTCCGGTTGACTTTTCTGAAACAAACTCCCTTCTAAGAGGCTATATGCCTTATTTTCAACCAGAATCAATCCAAACACACCCGATAGACTCTAATACTGATATAGAACATGAAACAACACAATAAGGGGAAACGGGGTGGTAACTCTCGTGACAACGGGCCGGGTCGTCACAACTTTAGAATCGGTGGTGCCCTCGGTATTTGGTCAACCCGTGAGTTGTACGTCTCTACCTTTTTGTTATTAGCCTTAATTTTATTTTCACCTGATTCGATCCTCTTAGTTAGCTCCTCGAGCATATTCATAATGGCAGGGTCAGTCCTTGATTCATTGGCGTTCAATTTCTCCGGTATATGTTCAATTCTATGAACAACTTCTTGTGATGTTTCGAGCTCGATTCTACATGGTGCTCGATTTTGATTTTGGAGTTACGCTATCGCAGCTTGTTGAGTCTGCAACATTTCGAATATCATTCGAAGGCTAATTCGCCTTCTCCATCTCTCTAGCATTTTGATCGGCTGCTCAGGTATCTTTGCGGACACTATTTCCAAGGTCGATGCCCATATTTGCATTTAGGGTGACATTCGAACTGACATCGACGGGGTCTGCGAACGGTACTCCCTCATGGCCAGCTTGAGGCACTTCAATCCCTGGGGTGGCTACATTATCGTTTTCTCCATGAAAACTGGGGCCGTCATCGGCGTGAGTGGGTACTGCTCGCAAGTTCGACATATTCCTGAAATCAAAAACACTTACGCGAACAAGTGTAAAGCAGTGTGTGTTATGAGAATTAATACCAGATAATCACTATCATCCTTAGCCCCACGGTGGGCGCCAAACTGTTTACCCTAAAAATTGGATAACAATTAAACTTATAATGTGGTTCTAAGGACATGTGCTTTCACCTAATATTAATTGAGCAAACCAGTATTTGAACGAAGGTCAGCCCTCGAGTTCAATACCCTCGAACTGATCGATGCAAGAATAGTTAAAAATATAGGAATCTGATGAACAAGGATACAAGCCCAAAAGTATTGTAATACTTTGATATGCGTGAATGTAAGGTATTTACAAAATGATTCAAACCCTCTTTATATAATAGAAGAATCCTATTTGTGGTACAATTCTTATTACGGAAGTAAATCCCATGATTAGCCTGAACAATCGCCCTTGATTTGATCTGTTCCTGGATTTTCACTGTGATCTTTGAACGGTCACGGATATCCCTCTTTTCCGTTATTGCGCTTTGCTCGAAGTCTGTTATATTTGGTCTCGATTGTTGCTGGCCTCGATCTCGACAGGCACCTCGATCCCCGAACTAGATACCTTGTCTTCGCGCTTTGGTCTGATCCACTACAAGGCTGGCCTTCGATACAATTCCCTGGCCTCGATCAAATAATAAAATCGGACAAGCCCGGTTTTAACCGTATACATTTTGCAAAGTATTTAAAACATCACCACGACTTAAATATTAGTGCAAATATAACCGGTTTAGATTTGAGCGGTATAAAGAACCTCAAATGTTATAGGATAATCAGAACCACGAAGATATAAGATAATACCATAACATTTATCAAGAAAATACAAGTCGTTAATCCAACTAATCTCAATTTCTATCACGTAATAACCTATTCTTCATGATGACTTGCTTCCATTATTTTTGTGGTATCTCTTATTTCCGTAAGAATTCTACGGAAATTGGCAGAGAGTAGGAGTGACTGTGATGCTTATTGTGAGCAAAAGAATATAATAATGGCCTGGGAATTTGTCCATAGAAACTTGGAGAAAAGAACGGAGATTCGAACTCCATAGAAAACTGTGATTCTGTTATAAATAGCACCTTTAAAGGTGACTAACTGATAGTATCATTTTTACATTTATTCATCAAGTTGGCAATACCTCGGCAGGTACTTGTAGTTTCAAGTTTATATATAACCTGACGTTTCCTTAATTATGTGACCGTAAAGGTATGGTAAGAGGTGGATTAAAAAACATGCTTCCGTCCTCGTAAATTATTCTAAGAGGTGGCCTAGCCGACCAAAATAATAAGTTGGAATTAGCCATATTTGTAGATAAAAAAAGCATAAAAGAGTGTACATTGCAAGATTCCCAAGACAAACATAGCAAGTGAAGAAGCTCTTTTCAATCCCAAGTTTTCAGCCACTGGACCTAAAGCTTATGCATGTGCGTTATACGTTCTCGTAGTTCTCGTAAGAATTAACCTAAATAGTCCCTCTACTTAATTATTTAAACTAAAAATAACTAATAAATATATAATATATGTATAATTCATATATCTTTTGCATATAACTATGCATAATCAATTTATATCAATGTATACTTGCTAAAAAAGTAGACAATAAATCTAACCGGCTATTTGTATAAAGATCCCGATTCATATAGATGTATAAGGTAAAATTTATTTATATTAAATGATCGAATTGTAGCGTGACACGTGGAACCGAAGACAGGTAGAAAATAAATCAAGTAACAACCCGTACTGGGAACAACAACTATAGTTGACATCGGATAGATCCCGAAGGGAGCATGACCAACGTGAACAGATCGAATGTTTTCGATCGGATAACATTCAATGAAAAATATTTCATGGCATTAAATTGGAAACTGTACTGTTGCAGAAAATATTTACATTCTAGGCCTGTCGTTACATATTCATTAATGACCCATTTATTGTCATTTAAGACAGGCTTAATCCTAGGATCTTGTTTCTCTAGGTATGACTATAAATAGTAGGTTGAATAGCCATTGTAACATACGAAATTCTTGGCAAAACATATGGTATATTTCATTCTCAAGCTTAATAAAATAACTTTATTTGCTCTTTACATTGTTCTTATTTCGGTCCTCGGAGGCATTGCTCTCGAAGCCAAACTTGTCATTTCCTTTGATTTTAACCATTAAGTCTTATTTTTAATCTTGTTTAATATAATTTTTGGATCAAATTAGTTCGTTTATCTAAATCACGTAATAAATTTAACTGTACCGTTTTACGGGTAAACAGTTATGCGTCCACCATAGGGCTTAGACAGTCGCGTAATCGATTAGATCCTTGCGTTTATTACTAACTTGTTTGATTCTTTCTTCCTTAGTAAAAAATTAAAAATGGCAGCTAATGATGTCAACATCGTACACGACAATGAGGGACATGAAAATCTACCTTAACTGAGGATTCAATCATCGACACCCCCAACGAGAGGGATGAGGCAACCTCGTTACGTGGAGGACAGTACCCCCGACATGTATGAGAGCCAACTCCCGATGACATGGAAGATGAACACGTCACAAAAACAATAAGGATCCTAAGAGAGCAACATGATGCTATCATGGGGCATCTCTCAAGGCAGGATCAAGTTATGATGGAATTGAAGCAGGCTCTTCCAACAACGCAAGGGGAAGGGGTACGGTTCTTCCCGGCGTTCCTGCAAATTAGATGGCTCTAAGAGTTGATAACAATACCTCGAGGGGCTAAGTTGACTTCGATGGATCCGGTGGGACTGGTAGGGGATCCGATAATGATAACAATACTGATCCCTTCAAAATTGAGCTCATGAGATTCACGACGGGGATGAACGAAAATGTCACGCCTAAATGGATCATATCTCGGGCGCACAACCAGCTTTGAAGGTCCCGAATTCGAATAAATATACTCAATTGACGTTTAAACTGAGCGCATCACCAAAGTTAATCCCGAAGAGGTTCAACATGCCGGACATACCAAAGTACGATGGGACTTTGGACCCTCAGGAGCATATCACAACTTATACAACTGCTGTGAAAAGGAAAAATTTAGCTCAACATGAAATCGAGTAGGTTTTACTGAAAAAGTATGTAGAAACCCTCACGAAGGGGTACTTGACATTGCATTCGCTCTTACCCCAACATTCAATTGACTCTTTTGAAATGCTTGCAGATTCATTCATTAAGGCCTATGCCGGGTCCAGAAAGGTCCAAGTCAGGAAGGCTATATTCAGGATCGCATAAGGTGAGTCCGAATTGTTGCTAGAATATGTGACAAGATTCCAGAAAGAGAGGATACTGCTATCGGTCGTACTAGACCAATGGGTAGCGAAGGCGTTAACAAAGGCTTTGAATACGAGGAGAACGCATCCCAAAATCCAAAGGAAAGCCTGCTTGAATTCCGAGCGACCATATGGGCAGATATTCATAACTGCTATGAGTCAAAAATAAGGATAGAAGATGATCAGCTCGGGTTCCTGACATCAACCAAGGGGTGAGACCGAGACAAGAACATGGATATGTTCAAAAGTGTTTTTGATGTAGAACAACGATAACCTAAAGGCCTCTTCTTGCCATATGAGAGAATTGAAGGATGTGACAACAAATGGTTCTGGTTCTCGGATAGGTATGTTCCTGATAGAAGAACTTACCGTGACCGGAATAACAAATTGTTACAAGAAAACGAGATACCGGGGACCAGGATTCCATATATCCTGGGTTGTTAGATTACAATTTCAACATCAACATAATGTAGTTGGTATTGACAATATGGATTATCAAAGAAGCATGATTTTTGGAGCAAATTAGATCCAATCCTAGACATAGGGATCCTAGCGTATAGTGCGAATATCATGGGACTCATGGCCACAAAACTAGGGATTTCTGGCATCTGCACGAGGAAGTGGCGAAGTTGTTCAAAAATGGCCATCTCAGGGAGTTCTTGAGCGGCTGAGCCAAGAATACTTATGGCCTGAGCTGGGATAACGCAGAACCCTCGAAGATAGGAGAAAACCTCCTTGGTTGACTATAAACATGATTTTTGGAGGGAAAGAAATCGATGGTGTAACCTTCTCGGCGGCCAAGAAGACAAAGGTTTTGTTGACCCACAACAAGAGACTCTGGGATGTCGCCGAAGATGACATCACCTTTACGGAGGAAGACACCGATGGACTTCTTCTCCTGTATAATGACGCCCTAGTAATCTCTATTAATGTCCTAGATTTTAAGATTAAGCATGTTTTATTTGACCTCATAAGTTCATCTAACATCATTCAATGGAGAGTACTGGAACAAGCAAAATTAACCGGAAGTATCATTTCGGCAACAAAGCTCCCCGCTGGGTTCAACTTGTCAAGTGTGACAACCCGAGGAGAGATCTTGCTGCCCACGAATGCTGAAGAAGTAACATATACTACCTTATTTGAAGTGGTGGATGGAGACATGGGATACAACATAATCCTCGAAAGGCCATGGTTACATGAGATAAAGGGCGTACCATCAACATATCACCAACTCCTGAAGTTCCCAACCCATAGGGAATTAAGAGAATTGTATGGTTGATTTCAGACCTGGGTTATTGCCCCTAGCTGCTAAAGAAGCGGTGCTGGGGTCAAAAATGACATCAAGAGTTTGGACCTTGTTCACGAATGGAGCATCCAATGTGAAAGGGTCCGGGCTTCAGTGGTTCTAATCACACCCTCTAGGGAAACATTGAGGCATGCCATTAAAACTGTTCTGTTAACTAAAAATGAAGCTTAGTATGAGGCTTTGGTTGCAGGACTCAAACTGGCCCGGGGACTTAGCTTCGAGGTCATAGAGATCAAATGTGATTCCCAGCTAGTGGTAAACCAAGTGTACGAGATTTTTGACACAAAAGAGGAAAGCATGTAGCATTATGTGAATAAAGTTCAGGAATTACTTGCACGATTTTGGGAATGGTTGATCACATACATTCCGAGAGAAGAGAAAGTGGACACAGATGCACTGACTAATTTTGGGTCGTTTATGGAGATGAAAGGATCAGACTCCGATACTGTCGTTCAACTTCTGCATTCGATACTAGATGTGGACGACTATTATGAAGTAAATACACCCAACCTAGTATAGGACTGGAGGAATGAGTTCATCGAGTATCTTCATCATGGAAAGTTTCCCGAAAACCCGAAGGCGTCTCGGGTACTACGCACCAAAGTGACTCACTACTACCTCATGGGAAGGCAATTGTATAGGAGATCGTACCAAGTCCTGTTGGCCCGATGTTTAGGAGCCTTAGACACAGACTACGTGATGAGAGAGGTCCATAAAGGAATTTGTATGAACCATTATGGTGTGGATTCATTGGTACTAAAGTTGGTTAGGGCAGGATACTACTGTCACTGAATGGAACAAGACGTAAAGACGTTCGTTCAGAAATGCAACAAGTGTTAGTGCTATGCATAGTTGGTGCACCAACTGGCGGAGCTCTTACATTCGGTATTGTCCCCATGGCCATTCATGAAATGGAGGATAGATATAGTTGTCCGCTACCACCGGGTCCCATAAAGGTAAGATTCCTTTTAACTTTAACCAATTACTTCACTAAATGGGTTGAAGCAGGTCCTTACCAAAAGATCGGTGAGCGTGAAGTGTTTGACTTCTTGTGGGAACACATAATATGTGATTCGAAATACCAAAGGAAATTGCCTGCCATAACAGACCACAACTTATAGGCTTCAAAGTCACAAAATTTCTCGAAGATCTAAAAATCAAGAGGATTACATCTTCACCTTACCATCTGAGCACTAATGGACAAGAGAGTCAACCACTAAGGTGATTCTCCGAAACCTCAAAAAGAGGTTAGAAGCTGTTAAAGGCAAGTGGCCCAAATAGTTACTACCAAATGATGGAAATATCAAGCACGGGAAAGTCACCTTTTCTCTCTCGTATATAGCGCGGAGGCTCTAATCCCGCTGGAAGAGGGGAACCAACCTTATGGTTCTCCCAAACAAATGAAAGAGAAAATAATGAGGCATTGTTGGTGAAGCTGGATCGGCTCGATGGACGTAGGGACTTAGCACATGTGAGGATGGTGGCTCAAAATCAAAGGATGGGAAGACACTATAATCGGAGGGCCAATCTCCGGTACTTTAAAGTAGGAGACTTGGTTTTGAGGAAAGTGACTCAGAGCAATCGTGAAATCAATGATGGGAAGCTGGGTCTGACGTAGGAAGGTCCCTACTGGGTTTCATCTATGGCCGATAAAGGATCATACGAGCTGGAAAACTAGGATGGAGCCAAATTGCCCAGCAATTAGAACGTGACTCACCACAAAAGGTATTACTGTTGATGGATCCTACATATATTGAAAGTATATGCTGCACTCTTTTTCCCTTCGACTAATTTTTGTCCAAATCAGGTTTTTCAGGTAAGGTTTTTAATGAGGAAGTAACGGAAAGCATACTACGAAGGAAGAATCTACGTTAAAGTTAAGACCTTTAAATGACAAGACATTGAAATAATAAACTGCTACTAGATGGTTAAATAGTCTTTGGTTCGATGTAAAGTTTCTAATGGAAAGTAAAGCTTGACATCGAACCAAAGACTATTTAACCGTTCACAAGTGTTTGAACAAATGAAGCAACACTTTCATGTTCTAATTTTCATACTTCACATTTTAACACTAAGGGGGATTAGTATTGGATACGACAACAAGGATGCCACGAAAATTGAGACTACGAGATTCGGGAACAATAATGTATCATTGGCATTAGGGACTGCATGGCCAGCCCCGTAGAAACAAGTTGTATGAGTTATCCTCATGTATTGGTAGAAAATAAGGACTACGAGACCCGGGAACAATAATGTCTCATTTGTATCAGGGACTGTATGGCCAGCCCCATAGAAATAAGTTGTACGAGTTAGCCACATGTATTGATAGTTTCTTTTTTAGCAATCAAATGCTTATGTACTTTTAAAGATAGAAGGAATAAAATAAAGTCCTTTTATTTTATCTTGTTTATTTTCCAACGATGAAGTTAATAGAAAACTTCAAATGCTTGTGCCGAAATAAATGGGAGACGTCTTCTTCAAGAGCATCGTAAACAATAAAGGGACCTCTCTTATGAAACCCTCATAGTAAAGGGTTTATTCCAAAGTTTATGCCCGGAACAAGAAGCTATTGGACAAAAATACAATCAAAGCCTTATCTAATTCAATGCAAAAAGAATAAACCTTGCATAATACTTAAGTAAATATCTTCTTCATTTATCAAAGTGTCAAAAGACATAAATACAAAAGTACAAAGGTATACAACAAAAGAAAATAAGAAGAAATCTAAACATTATCGCATCCAAAAATCGGGGAAGAGAGGCATCTATGCCCCCGGGGGAAGTGGGAGGATCAGCCGCCGATTACTTGGGACCTCATCATCATTCTATTCAAGTTCCTCCTCAGTTCCCAAATACTCGGAACCAGTACTCAAAGAGTCAGTTGCATTAGGCTGAGCCAGGAGGCATTTTCGAGCGATTAACTCCAGTGCTCAGGCCTTGGTGATGCAATAATCAATATCAACAATTCCCGCTTTGGCCTCCTCCATGATTTTTCTCCTCATATGATACGTAGGGTACGTATTTTTAACTACGAAGGAATCCTTTTGCTATTGGAACTTTGCCTTAAGTCTATCAACCTCGGCCTAAAGGTCATCCCTCTCGGATCTCGCGGCGAAGAGGCTAGAATCAAGATCTTGAATTATAGAAAGGTGAAGCTGATTTTGCTTTATGATCTTCTCAAATCTCTACTCCATTATGGACATCTTCTCCTCGGTGGCATTAGCCTCCTTTGTTTTGGAGCTAAAAGCTGCCTCCAAGTTATTCACCTATTAAATGGAGGAAGACTTGCACGCGGCATCAGCAAGCACAACATATTTAAGCTCAACCACTTAGCCTTAGCATTTTGGAGCTATGCTTGTAGTTGAGTGGATTCTTGGGCTGTGGGCCATCACTTCTTGCTCACTTTTCTGCAACCGGGCTTCAAGCTCACTCGCTTCATCAGCCTTTGCATCCACTACCGGGAGGTGCACAAAAAGTTGATTCCTTTCGGCCAACAACTGATCCCATTCGGAGACAAGTCCTTATTTATCAAGAATAAATCTATAAAGGACCTGGGAAAGCAAGGAAGTTGGCCTGAAAAAAGTATATTGAAGTTAGAAACCCCATTACAATAGATAAGTAGAAAGCAAGCAATAAGAGAGCGAGTACAATACTACCGCCGCATTATTCATTGCATTATTATACAGGTACCCCCCTAAAGAGAGTGTAATTTCTTCTTATCCTTCTTTGAAGACATCACCTTCAAGTAGTTGGCAAGCTCCACCGGCCTGGAAAGTAGATGGAACCCATTCAAAATTGAAAGAGTGGAACTCCTCTTCCTTTGGGGATCTGGAGAAGGGGGTGAACAATTGTGCCCAAAATTCCCATGGTCGGGAGACTGGGGAGGAGAAACACCCTCCTCTATGGCCGGTGGAGGAGATACAATGGATATTGGTGGTAAAGGTTCAACTGCTATAGAGGGGCATGAAGTTGTTGGAGTTGTAGGTTGAGAAGCAACTGCAACAGAAGCATTGTTGATTATTGGTTTCTCATCGAACGAAGGAAGAAGAGTCCTAGGTTCCAACCACCCGGGGTCAAAAATAGCAGTAGGGGTCGGGAAGCGAGAATCAGTACCCTCTACTATCTCTTTTTCACACCAAAGTGCTTGGACCTCACCTTCGGTTGGGGTTTAAGCTCTCTCGGTTGAGCTGATGGAGATCGTTGTCTCCTTTGAAGGGAAGCCCCTTCATCACTGGCTTCCCCGTCTTCTTCAATGACCACTGTGGCCGCGACCAACTCGATTGTGGCCTTCTTTACTTTTTATATTTATCCTCAGCCGAGGAAGAATGCCTCCTTTTTGGTTGCTTGTTCTCTGGCTGGGGACTCCGAGAAGAATATTCGAGGGCACCGCTTCGAGCGAGAACACTTTGTAACAATCTCGCGGCCTTCGTGGGATCAGTTAAAACATTGACCTAGGGGATGGTGACAAAGCCCCCCGGGAGTCTTGAATTAAGAAAAATATACAGTTAGAAAATTTATTTGTGTACATACGGAGGCAGAAAGAAGAAGGACTCTGTTTACCATAGTTCCTGGCCTTCCACCCATATTTTGAGGCCATCTCCTTCCACCGTCGGGTTTCTGGCATTGTATAATCCAGAATCTTATAAACCCGGTGGTCCAAGCCTTTAACCCTTGGTGGTGTCGATCGAGTAGCTGGAACAACAGAGACAAAAAGGTCAGCAATGACGTGAAACAGTCTTTTTACGAAGGAAAGAGATGAATAAATTACAAGCTTATGCAAATGATTCAATGATTGACACTACAAAAATGGCATTTGGCGGCAACTATTTAGCGGCAATAAGTCAATTGCCACTAATAGATTTTGTAAGCTAAAATATTAGCGGCAAATGACCATTAGTGAGTAAATAATATCCTTTTACTAATAATAAAAATAAATTGCCATTAAAAATTGCTACTTGACTTTTAGCGGAATAAGGTTTTATTTTATTTTAACTTTCCCTCCCTGCCCAAAAAAAAATCTGTCCCTCCAAATTTTTTTGACAAGAATGAACGATTTCCTCCGATTAGAAAATAATAGAAAACCTATTCCCTTCATCGAACGTGATACGGAAGATATGAGCAATTAATAAAATCACACAGATAAGTCTCCAGCCAGCTTTTTCCCTAGATACCTACTCTTCTTCCCCGGGTATCTTTACTTTTTACCTAGCAGATGCGGTTAACAATTGGGTTTGGATAGTGCTGCTCGATTATGCTCTATCGTCCTTGTTAGTATTCTTTCTTTCATCCGTTCCCCACTTATCTTTTTGTATAGGTTTCAAGATTATCACAGAACTCATTCTTGTCGTTTAATTTCTTGTCTTTATCGGTGAAAAAAATGCTTACCGGGTACAAATTTGTGACTTTAACTGTTGCATTTCGAGATTTGCGAAACTATAGTTTTTCTGCATATGCGAGTCGTTTGTGATATCCTGCTGTTATGAAATTAACGTGCGATGATTGGGTTCATTCCTCCTCCGTTCCTCGACTGTTTTATGATTTTATTCCTCTGTTTGCTATTATTCCTGTGATTATTCAGAAATTTTATAAGTGATGTCGATGCATATTGATGTTTTATTGAATCTACCACTAGTCGAGATATAAATTCCTCTGTATGTTTTCTGTTAATCTTGTCATTGTTCAGAAATTTAAGTGTCGTCGATGCATATTGATGTTTTCTTTGAATCTACCACTAGTCGAGATGAATTCCTCTGTATATTTGCTGTTATACTTGTGATTGATGTTTTCACTGAATCTACCACAAGTCGAGATGAATTTCTCTGTGTATTTCTTGTTATACTTGTGATTGTTTAGAAATTTTCTAACTGTCGTCAATGCATATTAATATTTTCATTGAATCTACCACTAGTCGAGATTTGATTTCACCATGTTCGAAATATTTGCCCGAGTATGACATATATGTTGTTGTTTATTATTTTGGTAGTGGATGGTTTAGTGCGTCGTTAGGCTTATTGCTGGTTTTTTTACTTATTACAAAGTGAGTTTTTGTTACAAAAAGGTTCTGAAAACTATTCTGCAACTGGTTAGTAACCGTGATTTTCTATAATTTCTATTGTGATATTGAACTGGTTATATAGTGTAACTAGCAATAAATACCAAATTGTTCCTTTCTTGTATTTATTATGTCTTCAATGCATATCTGCTTTGTTTTGTGTATTTGGAAGGGGAAAGAAAGCAGTTGTGGTTGTGGAGAGGCGGTAGTATGTAGATTCCTCCTTTTGAATTCCACATAAGGTTTTCACTTGTAAGTATAAGAATTGGTTGTTTTCATATATTTCATTATCTTTGTCCTTTTCATATACTAATCTAGTACTATATACATTTATCTCCATTTATTTTGCAACCAAGTGCTATTAACACTCTTTTTGGTGATTTTATGGTTGTGCAATTGAAGAATTGGTCTTGCTTTTGTTAATCTATTAACCATATTGTTGACTGCTTTATTGGGGGTTTTATTTGTAATTCAGATATGGCTTTTGTATGAGATACTTGATAAAGGGGTTGCTAGTTTAGCTTTGTGGTGAGAAAAGGTTGTATTTTTATTGAACAAATTGTAGTGAGGTTAAACAATTAGTTCTTGTATTAGAGAACATGAGGAATGAGCAGAGCCAAGTGGGATATTGCAGAATGGGCTAGTACCTGATGCAGGACCGGTGATCGGAGTCCTTGACTCTGTGATATGAGTTACTTACCTCTATCAAGAAGGACCAATGAATTTTCTTGTTCTAAATGCATTAACAACTTTAGTTACATTGTAAACTTCTAAAATGATGTACCTCTTCTTGAAATTAGTTATCTTTATTCTGCATCTTGGAGCTCATTATTGAATATGAAACAGCAGAGTAAGTTAGAGATTTGTTTAAAAGTTTGTATTTTCTAGTAATAGGTAATATTACTATGAAATGCAGATTTCTGTGTTTCTTTTATTTCCAGAAGTAAAGGGAGCGGATTAGATATAATAGTTGAGCATATTATGAAGGCAAGTGAGTTCTGAAGTGGAAAATTTCTACATGGTCCAAATCAAACAAGGAGCTCTCCTTGGTTCTACTTGCCATCTTGGGGTGACTTTAAGTATATTTTCTAGGATGTAGGTTCCATCCATCCCGCATCTCCTGTCAACTCCTATGTCTTTAATAATTTGATGAAATTGTGGGATTAAAATATTGAATACTCCATGTTGTAGTCAAATTCATAAACTATTTGTACCAATAGGTAGGGGTAAGTTTTGCGTACACACTACTCTCCTCAGACCCCACGATGTGGAATAATACTGGGTATGTTATTGTTATTTTTATTGTAATCTACACCATTTAACACATTCCAGTAATGAGAATATTGAAGTTGGAAACATATTTTTTTAACTTATACCGTCAAACTTGGATGTCCACAATGTTGTTGTTACAGTAAAAAATATGAGAAGATAAAGTACCATAGGCTAAAGGCTCTTTAGAAAGTAGTACTAAGGGCATCCCATAAATCTCAATGTGTTAAAACCTGCAATAGCCCTCATGTAATCATCAGTGAGTAGTTCTTTATCTCCTGATACTATGAAATGTCAGCACAAAGTTAAACATGAGCCTTTTTTTCTTTAGATAAAATTAAGTTAAACAGGAGCCTTTAGGAAGTGGAAGCTTGCAGTGAACAATTTCTGTATGCTTTTGTACTTAGCAAGTAATCAGATACTATACTTTTTGTGACAAGTTATATATTTAAACCAAAATATTCTATCCCCAACAATCAATTTGTCTTTAAGAAATAGCATATCTTCAGTTAAGGAAATATATCAAATTACAACGTCTCATCATACCGATAAGACCATTTGTTATATCGGACATTAACATATATTGATGAACTCGCTACAAGTTACTTGTTCTTCTGTTTTCTTGTTGGATATTTTGTAATGTTCTCTGTTTGGAGGAACTATTTCATGTGAAATATTGTGGGTGCGACTGTGACATGTTAGCTAGTTCATTGTAAATAACAGATCTTTGAAATTGGTCCATCTTCTGTATTTTTTTCAACTTGTATGGTACCTTCTTGTATTTCTAAAAGTTTAAAAAAGAAATGATCTTGATGGTTACACCTCTAATGTGTTAATATTTATTAGGTCCTGACGCCAACAGTAGCCATGAAAGAGTACCACAAACATTAAGGATACCTAGTGTTACTGAAAATACTTCACTGCCTGACGGTACTACTCATCTTTATCCTTCGGTGATACTATTTGAGTTTTCTATTATTTGAATTTTCTTCCAATTTTTTTATTACTAGAATCTGATTTCATGTAAACTTGCAAGAAATGGAAATAAGATATAGTTTCGACTTACATGCTTCCATAATTCGATTGTCTTTATCAGTATTAGTACCGTTCACATCAGAAATAAAAGTCCATTGGCGAGTATAATGCTACAATATGCTATAATGCACAGATGACCATTTGAAAAACCAACAAGATCTGTAAGGTAACACGGCAGATGACTTGATAGCGAGTATAATACTACGATATATTACAAACAAGGCAGTTGCTTCTTTAATGCCTTCTGTCCTTAAGACAAAGTCTCTGTTAGCTTTGCAACTAGACAAATAAAACCATAAGCTTCTTTCTTTGTCCTTTACGTGCAAATAGACTCACTATACAAGCCAAATGATCTGTCCTTGGAATGTTCCATCATCTAAAAGTCAACATGTCCACATGCAGATAATACTCCACCATAGCAGTTGTCAAATGCAAGCAAATGATAAAGACCCCTCATTTTTTGTCATTTTTCGGTCTTTTGGTTCTTCTGATATTCCAGCATTCTGAAGTAACTATAAAATACTTTTAACTTCGAAGCTGAGAGTTAGCATGAACTAAAAAATATACCTTGCGATGCAACAGTCAGTTACATAGTTAGATAACTCATCAGTCACTTAGCATGAAGCAAAGATTAGTATTAATAATTAATCAAAAGGAAAAAGCTGTAATGCATCAGTTGGAGACATAGAATCCCAGGTGTGAGCACGTGATTTTTGCCCTAAGCAAATTATTCCTAAAATCCAAACAAAATGATTTTTCATTATTTTTATAAATTTTGTTGAAATTTGTTGCATTTTTTGTGTTAATTAGTTGCATAATAATTCATATTAAAAATACAAAAAATATGCATATGCATTAGATTTTTTTTAATGCATTTCGAAACAATTTAAGGAAAAATAAAAAATAGCATTTTAGTGTTTTAATCGGAAAATACTATAAAATAGTTACCAAATAAATTCTTAGAATTTTATTATTTTAGTTAGTTTAACAAATTAATAAAATCAAAAAAATTGAAAAAGAAAAATAAAATACAAAATACAAAATGAAAATACAATATAAAAATGTGAGGAAAATAAAGAACAAGGAAGAAAATTAATTGGGCCAAGTACACCAACCCAAAATCACCCGCCTAGGCCCCAAAAATCCCTCACCCGGTCAGCCAGGGAATCCAAAACGACCCCGTTTAATTGCGTGAGATCTGGACCGTTGAAATAATTGATCTAACGGTCATATAACACAGACCATTAATGAATAAAATGACGGCGTTTGGAAGCTTCAATCTGAGCCGTTCATTTGATTGATCTAACAGACGATGTTACACTTTCATTAAAATCAAACGATGCCGTTTTAAGGCTCAATGAATCTGAGCCGTTGATCTATCTAATCCAACGGTTACGGTTCACCAATACATCTTTAATATAGCAAATACATACAGACCTTAAAAATATTTTAATTTTTTTTCTTCTCTTCTCTCTTAGCCGCCACCGTCTTCCCCCAGAACCCCGCCGGAACCCTACCGGCGGGAGACAGCAACTAAGCCAACCGGCCCACCATTAACACCCCAGAATCTCCATAACCTCCTGATCACACCCCTGTATTCCCCTTCCCTCGAATCCCTCCGAATCATCTCGAATAAACAAAAGAGTGTCGCCGGAACCCTAATTCCGGCGAACACTACTTTACCCAAATCGCTCCAAAATCACCCTGTGACATTCCCTAACCACCCTTAGCCTATTTTTGAAATCCCTGAACCTTAAAAGTCACTGAAATCACTTAAAAGGCAGATCCAAGGGTCTGCCGGCGATCAAAAGAAAAAACCAAGAAAATAAT
>MU691147.1:3905-15603 GCA_026770625.1 Nicotiana glauca
TATTTCTGTTACTACTGAGGTGGTTGTACTCATACTACACCTTACACTTTATGTGCAGATCCAGGTGAGTTAGAGCGCGGCGATCGCTGAGTTCAGGCCGGCTATCTGTGGAGATTGCAAGGTAGCTGCTAGTGTCCGCAGGACCTTGTTACTCCTTTTGTCATTTCTTTTTCTGACAGTTACAGAGTTTATATATCTTAGTTCATAGTTTTAGACGCTCATAACTTAGTGACACCTTGATGTTTGGGACTATTTTCGTATTTTATATTATTTATGTATAGATTTGGTTTAGTTTATCATGAATTAAATTATTGGAAATATTTTATTAATTTCTTATAATCGGTTTAGTAGTAATATTTTGGGAAGTAGGCTTGCCTTGTAACACGATAGGTGCTATCACGACCATGGTTAGATTTTGGGTCGTGACAAGTTGGTATCAGAGCCTAGGTTACATAGGTCTCACGAGTCATGAGCGGGTTTAGTAGAGTCTTGCGGATCGGTACGGAGACGTCTGTACTTATCTTCGAGAGGTTGCAGAACCTTTAGGAAAACTTCAACTTCTTGAATTCTTATCGTGCGCTATTGATTCAGCTTCAAGAATCTTTGAATTCCTTCCACGCATTCATATGCGCATATGAGTGCTCGGTATCAGTTGTGCATTAACAGATTGTGATTCCCTGGATGAGGTGCGAGATGTGATTTCTGTGTGTTGATGTTGGTCCAGTCTGGAGGACTTAAGGCTGGGTTTTGACTGTAGATTGATCACTTAGGTGTTGATTATGTGAGCGCGTGCTTGTAGACCTATATGTGTGGTAGTGTCCCTATTACTGGAAATGGTGGCTGGATGGATACGTGACGAGTATGATTTGACCGCGAGATGAGTTCATATGATTTGAATGTGACGAGAAAGTATTGCTGAAGCTTTCACCTATTTGAGACCCCAGGTATGATTTTAGACTCGTTTGAGGACGAACATTTGTTTGGGAGGGGATGTAACGACCCGATTAGTAGTTCTAAGAGTTGTAGCCCCATTTCTCTCATTTCTATATGTTGTTCAGCTGTGTTGAGTTGTATCGAGTTGGTAGGTTTGGGTTCGGAGTAGTTTGGAGTGAAATGATCACTTAGTCTCTTAGTTAGAAAGCAAAGTTAGAAAAGTCAACCGGAAGTTGACTTATGAGTAAACGAATTTGGATTTTTATGATTCGATTAGCTTCGTTGGTTGATTTTAGACTTAGGAGTATGTCCGAAATATAATTTGGAAGTCCGTGGTAGAATTAGGCTTGAATTGGCGAAAGTTGGAAGTTTAGAAGTTCTTAGACTTGAATTCGAGGTTGATTTGGTGTTTTGGTGTTGTTTTGGGTGTTTCGAAGGTTCGACTAAGTTTGCGTAGTGATATATGACTTGTTGGAATTATTAGTTGAGGTCCCGAAGGTCTCGGGAGAGTTTCAAATAGGTTTGGATTGTGTTGTGCTTGTTTTTCTTATGTTTCGACGACGTTTCTTCAAGTATAAATAATATCATATTGAACAAATGAGCTCATATTTAGTTTTTATTGCAACATTAGATGCGTATCATAATTACGGACCCGTAGCAAAAAGAATAATCGAGTTTGGATATCGTATGAGGATTTTATGGTCATTTTACTAAAAATTAGGTTGCCAGACTTTTTCAGTTTAATTACGAAATTGCCACTAGCAGCGTATATAAAAATCTGCACTATTTGCAAATATTAAAACCTACATATCTCATTCATTATAAGGTTAAATTGAGTGATTCAAAAGCCTAAATTGACTAGAATTTTACAAGAAATCTAGTAGAGGCATAAAATACGAGTTTTGGGATTTTTTGGCACGAGAAACGAGGCAAAATAACTGGTAGAAAAATACATAAAACTAGGGTTTGCTCATTCGATCATATTTTGAGTTGGGGAGCTCGAATTTAGGAGATTTTGGAGACGATATTCACCATATGGATTGGGGTAAGTTTTATCTACTCGGTTTTAATTATATTTCATGAATCTATCTTCGTTTTTGGGAGTTGATTGATGATTTCAAAGTGAAAATTGAGGGAGTTAGGGTTTGAGTTTTGGAGAGTTTTAAGTGAGAATTTGAGGGATCAAACGGAGTCCAATTTTGACAAATTTTATATGCTTAGACTCAGGAGAGGACGAGGATTATTATTCTTCCATTTTTGACTGATTCTGAGATGTGGGCCCGAGGGCCGGGTTTTGGCCAATTTCGAATTTTTGGCATATTTTTGTAGTTTTTATTGTGGAATTCGATTCTTTAGCACATTTTTATGGTATTAATCTAATTATGGCTAGATTCAGTGCTTTTGGATACCGAGTCTAGAGACGAGGGCATCCCAGAGTAGGATTTTACGCGGTTGAAATAAGTAACAGTTTTAACTCTGGCTTTGAGGGTATTAACCTGGAGAATTTGATATCATGTGATTGTTTGGAGGTCATATCCACGCTAGGTGACGGGCGTGTAGGTGTGCACCGTGAGGGATTAAGACTTGGTCCGTCCCGTGAGGCTGTGAGGCCTAGTGGCTATTATTTGTGGTTATGTGTTTACTTGTTGTTGAACTTATTTGCCTTCATGTTAGAGATCATGCTTAGGCTTTATGCATGCTCACATTATTTGTACTCAGTTTACCTCAGTCCCTATTAATTGCTAATATGATGTGATACGTGATGTGGGATGTGTCCCCTTATTTGTTGATGATGGTGAGGCTAGTGAGGTATATGATTAAGTGAGGACAAGGACTTGTTGTGAGGATATTAATACCATAGCGCGTGAGTTGTTTGCGTAGCACATGAGTTGACTGTGCGGATTCAGGTATTGATACCATAGCACGTGAGTTGTCCGCATAGCAGGTGAGTTGACCGTGCGGATCTAGGTATTGATATGATGGCCTGGTTGTGAGGATATTAATATCATAGTGCGTTAGTTGTCCGTGTAGCACGTGAGTTGACCGTGCGGGTCCAAGTATTGATACCATAACGCATGAGTTGTCCGCGTAGCACGTGAGTTGACCGTGCGGATCCAGGTATTGATATGATGGCACGTGAGTTGTCCGTGCTTAGCACTTGGGCTTTGGGAGCCCCTTCAGAGTCTGTACACACCCCCAGTGAGCGCAGAGTGTTGAGTGTATTGAGTGTTGAGTATCGAGTGTTGAGTGCGAGTGCTGAGTGATGGGGTGACATTGTTGTGATGTTGCATTTAATTTTGTTGTTGTTGCATTTACATGTTAACTTGTTTGTGGCATTTGTTGCTTTTATGGAATTTACCTGTTTATTCATGTTTATTGTAAAATATGAAAATAAATAATTGGATAGTTTTTCTTAGCTCGTCACTACTACTCAGTTCCTTAGTTATTTCTGTTACTGCTGAGGTGGTTGTACTCATACTACACCCTGCACTTTATGTGCAGATCCAGGTGAGTTAGAGCGCGGCGATCGTTGAGTTCAGGCCAGCTATTTGTGGAGATTTCAAGGTAGCTGCTAGTGTCCGCAGGACCTTCTTACTCCTTTTCTCATTTCTTCTTCTGACAGTTAGACAGTTTATATATCTTAGTTCATAGTTTTAGACGCTCATGACTTAGTGACACCCCGATGTTTGGGACTATTTTCGTATTTTATATAATTTATATATAGAGTTAGTTTAGTTTATCATGAATTAAATTATTGGAAATATTTTATTAATTTCTTATAATCGGTTTAGTAGTAATATTTTGGGAAGTAGGCTTGCCTTGTTACACGATAGACGCCATCACGACCATGGTTAGATTTTGGGTCGTGATAATGATATGGTATATTCGTGTAGTCAGGAGGAGCACGCGGAGCATTTGCGGGTTGTGTTGCAGAGATTGAGGGAGGATAAGCTTTACGCAAAATTCACTAAGTGTGAGTTTTCACTCAGTTCAGTGGCATTTTTGGGACACGTAGTGTCCAATGAGGGTATTCAGGTTGACCCAAGGAAGATAGAGATAGTGTAGAGTTGGCCCAGACCGTCCTCAGCTACAGAGATTCGCAGATTTCTTGGTTTGGCAAGCTATTATTGCTGGTTTGTCCAGGGATTCTCATCTATCGCGTCGCCCTTGACCAAGTTGATTCAGAAGGGTGCTTGATTTGTATAGTTGAACGAGTGTGAGGAGAGCTTTCGGAAGCTCAAGACAACTTTGACCATAGCTCTAGTGTTGGTTTTTCCATCAGCTTCAGGTTCATATACCGTGTATTGTGATGCTTCGAGAGTAGGGATTGGTTGTGTTTTGATGCAAGATGGTAGAGTTATCGCTTATGCTTCTTGTTAGTTGAAGCCCCATGAGAAGAAATACCTTGTTCATGATTTAGAGTTGGCTGCCATAGTTCACGCACTGAAGATTTGGAGGCATTACTTGTATGGCGTGTCTTGTGAAGTATTCACTGATCATCGCAGTCTTCAGCACTTGTTCAAGCAAAAAGATCTTAATTTGACGCAGCGGAGATGGTTGAAGTTTCTTAAGGATTATGATATCACTATACTGTATCAATATAGTACAACGATGTGCAATTCGGGGTTTCATACCCTCAGAACATCATTTACAATCATTACTCACCTTGATCCGGTCCAAACTTTAGCCCGCAATGCCTTTGCCCACGAGTCGACCACCGATTGCTCCAAATCTAGCCACAACCAGTACATAATTGATATATGCTAAGGGAACGAATCCCACTCGAAAATATCCAATTTACATCAAAATCCTAAAATTGCTCAAACTCGGCCATCGGGCCCACGTCTCGGAATTCGATAAAATTTACATCAATAGAATACTCATCCACTCACGAGTTCATACATACAAATATTACCAAAATCCGACAACAATTCGGTCTCCAAATCATCAAATCGTATTTTTAAATTCTAAGCCCTAACTCTCCAATTTTTGGTTTCAAATCCCACTAATTTCATGTGTAAACAAGTAAGAATCAACATAGGATCAAGTATTAAGTCCGTAATTCTTACCTCTAAGAATTTCTCTTGAATTACCTCTTCAATTCTCTCTCCCAAGCTCCAAAACCGAGCCAAAAATGATGGACTATGGCAAAAAAAAGGCAAAAATGGCCTTTTAAGCATTCTGCCTAGCGATTTTAATTCCTTCTTCGTGATCGCGGGAAATCCTTCACAATCATGAAGCACAAAAACTCAACTCCCAAAATTTACTCTACGCGAATGCGATGCTCAAAATCTTCGAACTACGCGATCGCGAAAAAGACCACGCGACTGCGATTCACAGAAACATGCACTTATGCGATCGCATCCCTATCTACACGAAATGCATAGAAAAAAGCATTGAGGAACCCATCTAATCATCTTCCTCTATGCGAATGTGACATTTCCCTCGTGAACGGGGAGGATCAAAACATCACAACATCGCGAAGTGACAATAGAAACGCGAATGCGAAGACCATCGAACTCACACCTTTGCGATCGTGGAACATGCATCGCGAACGCGAAGGTCAAAACCTGCAACACCAACAGCTGAACTTCTGCACTTTCTCACAATATGAAATGGTCCGATTGAGTTCCTAGTAGAGTGATATCTTTCTTGAAAGACCAGCGTATGGTTGGGAAGGGTTATCTTTTGTATCTTGCCTTTGTGAGAGATGTCGGAGCTGAGACTCCCAGTATTGATTCTGTTCCAGTTGTGAAGGATTTTCCTGATGTATTTCCTGCAGACCTATCGGGCATTTGATTTTGGTATTGATCTAGTGCCGGGAACTCAACTCATTTCTATTCCGCCGTATCGTATAGCACCAGCGGAGTTGAAGGAGTTAAAGGAGCAGCTTCAGGAAATCCTTGATAAGGGGATCATTCGATCTAGTATGTCACCCTAGGGTGCGCCGGTTTTGTTTGTGAAGAAGAGGGATGGCACTATGAGAATGTGCATTGATTATAGGCATTGAACAGGGTAACAACTAAGAACAAGTATCCTTTGCCTGGCATTAATGATTTATTCGATCAGCTTCAGGGAGCGAGGGTGTTCTCCAAGATTAATCTCCGTTCAGGTTATCATCAGTTGAAGATCAAGGATTCAGATATTCTTAAGACGGCCTTCAGGACCAGATATGGTCATTATGAGTTCTTGGTTATTTCTTTTAGGCTAACCAATTCCCCAGAGACGTTCATGCATTTGATGAACATCGTGTTCCGGCCTTATCTTGACTCGTTTGTCATAGTCTTTATTGATGATACTCTAGTATATTCGCAAAGTCAGGAGCACGCAGAGCATTTGAGGGTTTTGTTGCAGAGATTGAGGAAGGAGAAGCTTTACGCAGAATTCCCCAAATGTGAGTTTTGGCTTAGTTCAATGGCATTTCTGGGACACGTAGTGTCCAGCAAGGGTATTCAGGTTGACCCAAGGAAGATAGAAGCGGTCCAGAGTTGGCCTAGATCATCCTCAGCTACATAGATTCGTAGCTTTCTTGGTTTGGCAGGGTTATTATCGTCGGTTTGTCCAGGGATTCTCATCTATCGCATCGCCCTTGACCAAGTTGAATCAGAATGGTGCTTCATTTGTATGGTCGGACGAGTGTGAGGAGAGATTTTAGAAGCTCAAGACAGTTTTGACCATAGCTCCAATGTTGATTTTGCCATCAGATTTAGGTTCATATATCGTGTATTGTGATGCTTTGAGAGTAGGGATTGGTTGTGTTTTGATGTATGAGGGTAGAGTTATCGCTTATGCTTCTCGTCAGTTAAAGCCCCATGAGAAGAACTACCCCGTTCATGATTTAGGGTTGGCTGCCATAGTTCACGCATTGAAGATTTGAAAGCATTACTTGTATGGCGTGTCTTGTGAGGTATTCACTGATCATCGCAGTCTTCAACATTTGTTCAAGCAAAAGGATCTTAATTTGAGGCAGCGGAGATGGTTGGAGTTGCTTAAGAATTATGATATCACTATATTGTATCATCCGAAAAAGTCCAATGTGGTGGCCGATGCTTTGAGCCGAAAGACAGTGAGTATGGAGAGTTTGGCATATATTCCAGTTGGGGAGAAACCTCTTGTAGTTGATGTTCAAGCAGAGTTTGGCATATATTCCAGTTGGGGAGAAACCTCTTGTAGTTGATGTTCAAGCCTTGGTCAATCGGTTTGTGAGGTTAGATATTTCGGATCCAAGTCGGGTATTGACTTGTGTAGTTTCTCGGTCTTCTTTATATGATCGCATCAGAGAGTGCCAATATGATGATCCACATTTGCTTGTCCTCAGGGACAGAGTTCAGCATGATGATGCTAGAGATATGACCATTGGTAATGATAGGGTGTTGAGGATGCAGGGCCGGATTTGTGTGCCCAATGTAGATGGGCTTCGGGAGTTGATTCTGGAAGAGGCCCATAACTCGCGGTATTCCATTCATCCAGGAGCCTCAAAGATGTATCAGGATCTGAGACAGCATTATTGGTGGAGGAGAATGAAGAAAGATATTATTGGATTTGTAGCTCGGTGTCTCAATTGTCAGCAGGTGAAATATGAGCATCAGAGACCGGGTTTGCTCTAGCGGATGGATATTCCAGAGTGGAAGTGGGAGAGGATCGCTGTGTACTTTGTTGTTAGACTCCCACAGACTTTGAAGAAGTTCGATGCTATTTGGGTGATTGTGGATCGGCTGACCAAGTCCGTGCACTTCACTCCATCTGTACTACTTATTCTTTAGAGCGGTTAGCAGAGATATATATCCGGGAGATTGTTCGGTCGCATGGTATCCCAGATTCCATTATTTCAGACCGGGGCACTCAGTTTACTTCCCAGTTTTGGAACTCTGTTCAGCGAGAGTTTGCTACTCAGTTGGAGTTGATCACAACTTTTAACCCTCAGACGGAAGGGCAGTCCGAGCGCACTATTTAGATATTGGAGGATATGCTACACGTTTGCGTTATTGATTTCGGAGGATCATGGGATCAGTTTCTACCGCTTGTAGAGTTTGCTTATAACAATAACTACCAATCGAGTATTCGGATGGCTCCATATGAGGCTTTGTACGGGAGGCGGTGTAGATCTCCAGTTGGTTGGTTTGAGCCCGGTGAGGCTAGGCTATTGGGGACAGATTTGATTCAGGATGCTTAAGATAAGGTGAAGGTGATTCAGGAGAGGCTTCGTACAGCGCAGCCGAGGCAAAAGAGTTATGCTGACAGGAAGTTTCGACATGTGTCCTACATGGTTGATGAGAAGGTTCTGTTGAAGGTTTCGCCCATGAAGGGTGTTATGAGATTTGGGAAGAAAGAGAAGTTGAGTCTGCGGTTCATTGGACCTTTTGAGGTACTTCGGAGGATTGAGGAGGTGGCTTATGAGCTTGCCTTGCCACCCAGCTTGTCAAGTGTACATCCGGTGTTCCATTTTTCTATGCTCCGGAAGTATATTGGAGATCCATCTCATGTTCTGGATTTTAGCACTGTTCAGTTGGAGAGTGATTTGACTTATGATGTGAAGCCAACAACAATTTTGGAGCGTCAGGTTCAGAAGTTGAGGTAAAAACATATAGCTTCAGTGAAAGTGCAGTGGAGTTGTCGGCCCGTGGAGGAGGCTAGCTGGGAGACCAAGCGGGATATGCGGAGCAGATATCCTCACCTATTCGAGGCTACAGGTATGTTTCTTGACTTGTTCGAGGACGAATGTTTATTTAAGTTGGGGAGGATGTGATGACCCGGCCAGTCGTCTAATGAGTTACTGCCCCGTTTCCCCTATTTCTGCTTCTTTATGCTTTGTTATCCGTATTTTGGTGGTATCAGGTTGGTCGGATCGAATCCGGAATGATTTTGGTAAGGTTTGAGGCACTTAGTCTCTTTAAAGGAAGTTTAAGTTGGAAAAGTCAATCGGAAGTTGACTAATGTGTTAGAGGGCTCAGATGCGAGTTCCAATGATTTTTTTAGACTCGGCAGGTGATTTATGACTTAGGAGTGTGATCGGAATGGGTTTTGGAGGTTCGGAGTAGATTTAGGCTTGAATTGGTGAAGTTGATATTTTGGCGATTTCCGGTTGATAGGCGAGATTTTGATCTAGGGGTAGGAATGGAATTTCGAGAGTTGCAGTAGCTTCGTTATGTCATTTTGGATATGTGTGCAAAATTTCAAGTTATTCGGACGTGGTTTGGTTGGGTTTTTTATCAAAAGCGAAATTCGGAAGATTTTAGAAACTTAAGCTTGAATCCGATGTGTTTTGGGTGATTTGATGTTGTTTGAGGTCTTTCGATAATTGGAACAAGCTTGAATAAGGTTTTAGTATGTGTTGGTACCTTTGGTTGAGGTCCCGGGGGCCTCGGGTGTGTTTTGAATGGTCATTCGGATCATTTTGGAGTTGAGAAGATAGCAGAAATTGCAGGTTCAGATGTTGCAAAAATTTGCCCTTTGCGATCGCGAGGGGACTCCTGCGATCGCGTAGAAGGTTTTGAGGAATTTGTCCAGTTGTTCTTCGCATTCGCGAAGAGATTCTCACGATCGTGTAGTATGGGGAAATTGTTCATCGCGAACGCGGGAAAATAGTCGTGTTCGCATAGAGTTGACTGGACCTGAGTCTTGGATGGATCTTTGTACATCGCGAACGCATAGGAGCGTCTGCGATCGCGTAGTGTAAAGTCACCTGGGCATCGCGTTCGTGTAGGCTTTATCGTGTTCGCGTAGAGTAAAATTGAGGGAGCTGATTTTTTCTGCTTCGCGATCGCGATAAAGAAAATATGCCTGGGCAGAAATATTTTTAAACTCGTCTTGTGCGTGAGGATTGGGTTTAATTCCTCCATAGTTGGACATTTTAGGAGATTTTTGAAGGATATTGAAGAGGGATTCAACGGTAATTGTTGGGAGGTAAGATTCTTGGCCTAAAAACTCGATTATTATGTGAATTTCACCTAGAAAATCATGAAAACTAAGCCTAAATTTAATAACCGGGGCTTGAAATTGGAGACCAAACATTTGGGATTTGAAGGGTCATTTGTGGATGGATTTTGATATTTTTGGTATGTATGAACTCATGGGGAGATAAGAAATTCGTTGGTGTAAATTTTTGAATTTCGAGACGTGGGCCCGGGAGTCGAGTTTTTGTAATTTCGGGATTTGTGCCCTTTATTGATTGTTTTCGCTTGGGCTTTGTTCCCTTAGCATATTTTGATGCCCTCGTTCTGATTTTGAATAGATTCGACTCGCGTGGAGGACGATTCGAGGGGCAAAGGCATTGCGAGCTAGAGATTTAGCCGGTTCGAGGTGAGTAATGATTGTAAATGATGTTCTGAGGATTTGAAACCCCGAATTTCACGTCGTAGTGTTTTATCGAGGTGAGGCAAATGCTTGATAATGAGCATGGGGTCGTGCACAATTGGGGATTGTAACTTGGTCCGTCCTGGTTGATGATTTTTACCGCATATTTAATTGAAATTTATTTGCTATCATCATTACTTTGAATTGAATGCCAAATTTGGGCCTAGTGCCAACTATTTGAACCCTTCGAGGTTTTTCATTGATATTTCCTCACTGTTTTGATTTATTACTTGAACTCAGTCATATTAGTTTTCACTGTTTTCATACTCAGTCATTTTTACTCTGTTTTAAGACTTAAATAATATTTTAAATGATATTTGGGCTGAGAAATATTGTTTTACTATTGCCTGAGGGGCTTGTGAGTATTCTTGACTGAGTAAGGCCGAGGGCCTATGTTGTGAGGAAATATTGATAATGATTTGAGGCCGAGGGCCTGAGATATGTACTCCACGAGGTGGCTTGATTGATATGAGGCTGAGGGCCTAGTTTTGATGCTACGAGATGGCTTGATATTGCGCTTGGGCTGAAAGGGGCCCCTCCAGGAGTATGCACACCCCCAGTGAGCGCGGGTACCCATTGTGATGTGAGATTGAGCCCGAGGGGATGGTATTGTTCTGAGATGTTGTCGAGGGGCGAACCTTTATGTGTTATTTTTCCTTAATTGTTTGTTAATTATATGCTTACTTGTTGAAGAATGACTTGTACAGTCACTTAGCTGGTATATTGTTTATGCTTAAATGGTTTTACCGCTTCATTATATCATGTCTTATGCCCTAAGTATTTTCTTACTTTCAGTCGTTATTTACATTTATTACTCACTGAGTTGGAGTACTCACATTACTCCCTGCACCCTGTGTGCAGATTCAGGCGTAGCTGGTCCCGCTCCCAAGTGTTGATTCATTCCAGTTTCAGGCGGATTTCGAGGAGTCTTTAGGTAGGTGTTGGCGTTCGCAGCCCGGAGAGCTCCTCCCTATCTCTTTCCTTTTATATTCTTAGTTCAATACTGTTACGACCCAAATCCCAAACCCAGTCGTGATGGCGCCTCTCGTGAAGACAAGGCCAGCCAACAAAACAAACGCTTCCTTTTAACAGTTATTTAACATTTATAAAACTAAAACATGATTAGAATAATCAAAAGCGCGGAAAACAATGATAACAATAGGGAACCATCCCGTTACAGCCCGACATTGAGGTGTCACTAGTCATGAGCTACTACAGAGTTCACTAAAGTACCACAAGTCCGGAAATAGGAACAAAGTCTGAAAGTAATAGGAACAATATAAAATAAAGGAGAAGATCTGGTGCCGCGGACGCTAGCGGTCACCTGACTCAGCCATGAGAACAAATCTTCAAACAGCTCAAAACCCGCTACCGGGTGGTCAAGTACCTGCATCTGCACACGAGGTGCAGG